>CM053787.1:303768003-303815503 GCA_028749045.1 Cupressus sempervirens | reverse complement strand
TAGAGCAATCCCCTTAATATAACATATATGCTTAAATGAACCATAGACTATTAATAACAAATGTAAAGATTCACTTACACATCTCAATAACTAATTTACACAATTAAATTGATTCTTTTAACTTGTACCATTGTATAAATCTATCATAATATCCTTGAAAATAAGAATATCATTTTATACCACTTAATGGGCATCATTTGACAACTAATAACTTGATGTTCTAGAATGTAGCGAAAGTGCCTACTAATACACACACACACACACACACACACACACACACACACACACACACATGTCAAGAGTCATCCTTCTCGAGGCACCTATTTTAATTCAAGTCCTATAATTTTTTTTGTAGGTTAGGATTTCAATAAAATAGGTTCCTCAAGAAGGATGACTCTCAACATATATGTATGTATGTATGTATGTATGTATGTATGTACATATGTATATGTATATATATATATATATATATGTATATGTATATCTATGTATATGTATATCTATATATATGAATATATATATATATATGTATATCTATATATGTATATATATGTATATATACATATACATATATAGATATATATATATATGTATATACATATATGTATATATACATATATATAGATATGTATATATACATATATATATACACACAAATATATATCTATCTATGTATATATATGTATATATATATATATCTATATATGTATATACATATATATGTATATATATATGTAAATATATATGTATATATATATACATATATGTATATATATTTATATATATATACATATATGTATATATATATTTATATATATATATATGTATATATCTATATATATACATATATGTATGTAGATATATATATACATATATGTATGTAGATATATACATACATACACACATATATATATATATACATATATATATATATATATATGTGTGTGTGTGTGTGTGTGTGTGTGTGTGTGTGTGTATGTATATATCTACATACATAATGTATATATATAGATATATACATATATATATATATAAATATATATATACATATATGTATATATATATTTATATATATATATATGTATATATCTATATATATACATATATGTATGTAGATATATACATACATACATGTACACATATATGTATATATATATATATGTATATATATATATATATGTATATATATATATATGTATATATATGTATATATCTACATACATATATGTATATATATGTATATATATACCTATATATATATCTATATATATACATATATATAAATATATATATATATAAGTATATATATACATATATATACATATATGTGTATATATGTATGTATATATACATATATTTATACACACACACACACACACACACACACACACACACACACACATATGTATATATATATACATATATATAAGCTAGTAGCAGTGGCCACACATCATGGAAAACGTTTTTTAAGAAATCTGAATGGTTATGGTTAGTAGGAGCAAGTTATTTCTTTATTATTAAATATAGTTGTATAAAGTTACTATAAAATTATTCTTCAACATTTTATATTTTAATTCTACATATGGTGTTTTATTTGTATAACTTTAATTTGTTTCTACAAAGAACGTAGCATTACATTATGGCAACCTTTAGAATAAGGCTTCATCAAACACAACTATATGGGAGGTAGATGAATTGATTGGGCCCCTACTCTTCTAAGAGCATGTTTGCCAACTCTATGGAACTGGCTAGCCATTTCTCGAATAGGGACCCCATAATTTCTCTCTCCCTCTTGATACTTCCCCTAATCTCTCTTTCTCTCTCTCTCTCTCTCTACTCAAAACATCTTTCTATAAAAAAACATAATATGAGCCCCCTCTTGTCTCTAGATATGCCCACTATTATACACACACACACACACACATCAACTAATCTCTCTCTACCCCGCTCTCTAGATACACCATCATATTCCTCTCTCTCTTTCTTTATATATATATATATATATATATAAGAACATAATATGAGCCCCCTAATCTGTGTGTGTGTGTGTGTGTGTGTGTGTGTGTGTGAGAGAGAGAGAGAGAGAGAGAGAGAGAGAGAGAGAGAGAGAGAGAGAGAGAGAGTATTGCACCTTATTAAAAATATAATATTATTTCTTTTTAATAGTATTTATAGGGTTAAGGTTAGGTATATAATTTACTAAATGCTTACTATAATCACATATAGATCCAAGGTTTACAATTTCATTTATATGACACTTAGTGTTATGGTTAGGGCTGAAAAGTGGTTAAATGCTACACTAAAACAAGGGACATGGTTAAGGGAAGTATGAGATTTAGTTGTAGTGTTGGAGTATTTGGAGTAGAACTATGGTCAAGTTTGGGATATAGGTTTTAAAAATGACTCTAATAGTGGAATATTTTAAATTGTATCTTGTTCATGAAAGGGGAATTATAAGTCCCAACACAACTATTTAGATGATGTAAAAAGTGTGCAACAATAGATAAGAACCAATTTTATGGAAAAAAAATGTTCTCCATGATGATGTAAGAACATTATGTATTGTTGAATTTTTAATAATGCTAATGCAAGTTTTAGTGCAATGATTAATAACTATAATCAATAAACATGCCTATCATGGAGGACATCTATGTAGAATTATGATTTTCTTTCTTAACATATTTAGTAAACATATCCATTAAAGACATCTTTTATAAAAAAATATATTTAAAAAACAAATTCTTGTTCTCTTCTTCATGAAAGTTACATAGAACACTGGCGAAACACAACTCCCAATACAAGTAATTAGAAGAAGTAAAAGTCTGAAACTGGAGACTAGAATGAACTATATACATACATTTATCTATAATGGTGTAAATACATGTCACATTCTTCAATGATTAAGACTATATTGCAGACTTTATTTGAACAATGATTGGAAAAGACTTCTTTTGTCATTGAGGGAAACTCATCCACTTTTGCAGATGTGTCACACAAGAATTTTTTATGCATCTTTTCTTTGCATTGCTTCCATTTCCTCAGCATACTTAATTGACAATATTGCATTCTCCACAACTTTAATTATATTTTATTTATTTAATTAAAAGATGGATTTTCTTTTAATTTAAAGGGTATTTTATTTAATTAAAAAGGAAGCAAGTTCTTTTAATTAAATAGGAAACATATAATTAAATTAAAAGAGAGTTTTTTCTCTTAATTAATTAAATGTGGATTAATTATTTAATTAAAAGAGAGGTTGTCCTTTAATTAAATAATACTTAGGATAAAATGATCAAACCTTTAGGAAATATTGAAATAATTAAATTAATTACAATTTGATCAAAGAAATTGATTTAATAAGATATTGCAAACCATTGATTCAAGAAATTTGGTAAATTGAATAATGGGGGCCCATAGTCTAGGCAACCATTTTAGGGCGTATACAAAGATAGTTTACCGACATACTAACACTTTTTCTTTAGTGGGTGTTGCCCACAATGAAAAGGACTATCTAGTTTTGGAAGTCTACATAATGTAAATGAGTTTATGACTACATTTCACTTATGAAAAAAAGTTGTATACCTATCCCCCTCTATTAACCGTTTGATCTTGGATCTTTGTTTCTAGTATGTTTCCTCGTTGGTAGTAACCTCCTTCCATTGATGCCTACATACTTCTTCTCCTTGATAGTGTCAACAAACAAATTCCCCTTACCTATAGCCTTCTAAATTTTCTCTGGTTTTGAATCAATCACTTCCTTCTTCTTAGCAATATCCCCAAACAAGGACTTCTCCCAATAGGTGGAATTTCTCCTAACATTATCAAATTTATCATCAAGTCAAAACATGATAGTGCCATCAATTTTGACTTTCCATCATTCCTCCACAAAAATTTTAAAATCAAGGCGTGATTTCCACATTATCTCATATCTAAATGGCTTTGGGACACTAAAAACTCCATCTAATTAGTTAAATAACTGCAATTCTTGGTCTAAAACCATTTTAGGAAAGGAAGTTAAAGTGGAGGAGATCAGATATTGCCAATCAACAAAGACTAATATATAAATCCTATTAATATTATAAATGATTTGATTATTTAAACATCCTATAATAGAAGAGAAACCTAAAACTTTCCATCATTATTACATTAAAACTCATAGTTGAATTACCACAGCTTAATAAGCTGACTTATTAATTATAATAAACATTTTGTATTACATAAATAAGGAAAATAAAAACTATAAAAAAATTAATTCGAAAAAACACGACGTCATACCCATGATCATTGGATAGCCTATAAAAGGTCATATTAGGGTTAGGTTAAAACAAGACACGACAGAGGAGATAAAAAGATATAATAAGGAGTTGGGATATCGACACTCTATATACGCAAGCTTAATGCTGTAACTGATACAAGGTAACGTTACACAATGCGGGCACTGCCACACCATTATTATGCGGTGAGAATATAGGTACTAACGATTACCCTCTGTACGTTCCAAGAAACCAAGTGTATAATATTTGAGGGTATCGAAATAGATGTGAGTGGAGTCTTTCATAATAATGTTAATGAATACAGATATTATTAATTGGAATTACATAATACGTAATCCTTATCTCATGCTGTTTGGGCTTTCGCATGAGAGGATTATTATATACTTGAAATTTATTACATTATGAACTCATAAATATTATTGCCTACATATTAAAAGGAATGTTATAAATAAGAATAAGTCATCAATGTTATTAAAACTTGTCGAATATTTATAAGTGCAGATTACCACGTTTATATATATATATATATATATATATAGACGTGACAATCAAGGTCTCAAATGAATATTCACATATAAGATAATAATAAATATGGTAATCAAGAAATCAACTTATATGTATTTACAAAACTTAAATAACATCAAGATGCTTTTCAAATTATAGTGTAAAGGCTGTACCTTCACCTGAATTATGAAATCCTAAGATAGGGAGTTGGTTGGGGGGAAAGGCAGAGTAATTTTGAGGACTTTTCGGATACACTTGGACCTTGTCTCACGCGCCCTCTGCACCGTCATTCTACCATCTCAAACTAATCATAATCAGGATGAAAGGTGACCTGACACTATGAGGAAAAGTATTCCTTGAAAATCCATAGATTAATGATAATGCTCAATTCCTTGCATAACCAATAGAAGAAAGGATCTTAGGCTGTTTGTTTTAAAAAAATGAATGATTTCCTAATTTATACCTAAATTGAACACAGGTTTAAGAAATTCAAAAAGGGGTCATCACAATTGGTATCAGAGCCTGATCCCGCCATCCTCGAAATTACAGTAAATGACAAGAGGAGCAAAAATGAGTGAGCAATTATCAAATAAAATTAGAAATGTTATGGAACAGACAAACCAAACCTTGGCAGAGCAAATAGAAAGATCAAATCAAGCACTTCTTCAAGCTTTGCAAAACATGGGAAATTCCATAAGCAATCTTAAAAATAATAATTCTGGTGGAAGGGACATAAGTTCAAACCATTTAGCAAATAATGGAGCTTCACCACCTCAAGTACCCAAACCCACCTTCTTATCTAGAGAAGGCCCCTCAATAGAAGAAGAGGGACAGACAACCAATACTACTATTGAGAATGCCAAAGCTTATGCCAACCTTTAACCAGAAATCAGAGAATTAATCACATTCAGGGAATTTTGCGAAGCCAACAGACAAGAAACACATAAAATAGGAAGGTGTACTCAAAATCAAGACTTTAGAAGTAAAGTAAACAAAGTAACACTTCCAAATTTTGATGGATCCAAAAAGTTTACTACAAGAGCCTGGTTGCAAAAACTAAACACCTATCTAACCCTTAGTCCAATGACTGAAGGTGATGCACTTCAATTTGCAATCCTCCATTTAGAAGGAACAACACACGATTGGTGGCATCATGGTCTTGTCACTCAAGGACACCAAAATATTACTTCCTATGAAGAATTCTCTCAGAAACTTATTAAAAGATTTGATAGAAAGCATCCTCAAGAAAATTTTAAGAAACTGACTCAAATAAGATAGCAAGGAATAGTAGAAGACTACATTAAGGAATTCCAAAAGATTTCAGTTCAAGTCACAGGAGTAGATGATGATCGCTCTACATATTTATTCATAGAAGGATTGAAAGATTCATTAAGGGGTCTAGTAAGCACCTTAAAACCTTCATCTTTAGATGATGCTTTTGAAATAGCATTAAGGTTGGAAGTTTCAACCACAAATAACAAACCTTGGAATAACACAAATATGAAAAATCACAAAAATAATAAATTCCACAAAAAACCTATTCCCACAAAGGATCAAGGAGAACTTAAAAGGAAAAATGTATTCTTTAAATGCCAAAAGCCATGGGAACCCATCCACAACTGTAACGGAAAAAGAAACACTTGTCACCACTGTGGAATAGATTGGGTACTAGGACATAGATATGAAAAGAGAGGTCGCGTCCAAAGAATAGAAGAAGATCTAGAAGAAGAAGAGGTCAACAAAAAAGAAAAATGTGACCAAGATAATGGAGAAGAGGGAGAAGAATATGGAGTGATAGCTACTATGACTCAGCCCTCCAAAAATTGAGTCTTGAGAATTAGATGTACTCTTAACGGACAAAAAGTCATTGCATTATTTGATAGTGGAGCATCCCATAACTACATTAATGAAAAACTTGTCAACAGAATGAAATTAAAACCCAAGAATTTCAAAGGTTTCATTGTTGTTCAAGCCACAGGATCATTAGTACAATGTACAAAGGTAATTCCACAACAAGAAATCACTTTGGGAAGGAAGCACACCATCAGAGAAGATCTACATGTGGTTCCACTGGATTCGGATATAATTCTAGGAGGTCCATGGATATTTTCTTTGGGATGTTTTAGGTTTGACCTTCCAAACTTAAAAATCCACTTTGAGCACAAGGGGGAAGAAATAAGATTGAAAGGAATACTCGATGGTTTGGCAAAATTGGTCTCGTGCAAAAGAATAGAAAGAACACTACAACGAGGAGAGTGGGTTGCACAATGTTTAGTATTGAATAAATCCACACCTCAGGAATCAACTATCCATATAGATATTGAACCTATCCTTAAAAAACATCAAAGGGTGTTTGAAGAAATTCCACCGAGATTTCCACCTAAAAGGGGATTTGAACACATTATAGAATTGGAAAAGGATGCTAAACCAGTAATCACCACCCCTTACCGACATCCTCAAAAGTACAAAGATGAAATTGATAAAGCCATCTAAGAACTCCTAGCCATGGAGCATATTCAACCTAGTTCCAATCCTTTTGCATCTCCAATAGTACTAGTGAAAAAGAAAGATGGAACAATGAGAATGAGTATAGATTATCGAGCACTAAATAAAAAAACAATAAAAAATTGGTATCCCATTCCTAGGGTGGATGAACTTATTGATGAACTTCATGGAGCACTATATTTTTCAAAAATTGATTTATGTTCGGGATACCACCAGATTAGAATGAGGAAGGAGGATGTTCCCAAGATAGCATTTAGATGCCATTATGGACATTTTGAATTTTTGGTTCTACCTTTTGGTCTCACTAATGCTCCGGCCACTTTCCAGTCATGTATGAATCATATCTTTTGGAAACAACTCCGAAAATTCCTCCTTATTTTCTTTGATGACCTTCTCATCTATAGCAAGACATGGGAAGAACACCTTCAACATATTGAAGAAGTACTAAGCATATTAGAATTTGAATCATTATTTGCCAAAGCATCAAAATGTGAATTTGGATTAGAAGAGATTATGTATCTCGACCATAAAATCAGTGCCAAAGGTCTAAGCATGGATGAAGAAAAAGTCAAAGTAATCAAGGAATTACCAAAACCAAAAACCCTAACACAACTTAGAGGATTCTTGGGGTTGTGTAGCTATTATAGGCAGTTTGTGAATAACTTCTCCAAATTAGCAACTCCTTTAACAAACTTGACAAAAAAAGGACATTTTGGATGGAATGAGGTAGCACAAAAAGCTTTTGAAGAATTAAAGGAGACAATGAGTTCTTGTCCAATTTTAACTGTTCCTAATTTTTCACAACCTTTTGAATTATAGTGTGATGCTTCTAGTGAAGGAATTGGGGCTGTACTTATGTAAAAAAAACACCCAATTGCTTTCGAGAGAAGGAAACTAACAAAAATAGAGCGACACTACTCTATTTATGATAAGGAAATGTTGGCTATCATGCACTCATTGGTAAAATTCAGGCAATACTTGGTATGTGGAAGATTCAACATTAAAACAGACCATAATAGTATGAGATTCTTCATGAATCAAAAGGACCTTAATGATCACCAGCAGAAATGGGTAAGTAAAATCCAAGTGTATAATTTTGATATTGAATACGTTAAAGGAACCCATAATGTAGTAGCAGATGCTCTATCTAGGAAGGGCAAATTGAATACCCTTACTAGCATCATAGGTGATTGGAAAGATGAAATTGTTGTAGAATATGCTAAGGATCCAAGGACTAAAGAAATCATGGAATGTGTCATAACTAATGATGAAATCAAAATTGTTGAAGAACTCATACTATATAGGGGAAGGATACTACTTGCAGCAAATTCAAAAGTTAAAAGGAAGGTTATGAAGGAATATCATGAGAACCCTCTGTCTGGACACACTGGATTCTACAAAACCTACAGGAAGATAAGGGAGAGATACTCTTGGAAAGGCCAAAAGAAGGATATTATGAAGCATGTCCAGGAATGTATAATATGCCAAAAGAATAAGGCTGAACAAAATTTTCCAGCCGGTCTATTACAACCATTACCCATCCCAAATAAAAAATGGGAAAGCATTACTATGGATTTCATTATAGGGTTACCTAAGGTACAAGACAAGGATTCCATTTTGGTAGTGGTAGATAGACTAACCAAATATGCACATTACTTTCCCATATCTATACATTATAAGGCACCACAGATAGCAGAATTATTCTTTAGAGAGGTTTTCAGATTACATGGATTGCCAAAAAATATCATTAGTGATAGAGATAGAAAATTTCTTAGTTTTTTTTGGAAGGAACTATTTAGATTAGCAGGAACCGAATTAACTCCCAGCACCAGTTATCATCCCCAAACAGATGGACAAACCAAAATTGTTAACAAATGGATAGAAGGCTATCTCAGAAACTATGTGACCAGGCAAAAAAATGTATGGATGAAATGGTTATACTTGGGAGAATATTGTTATAATAATACCCATCACATGTCAATTGGAATGAGTCCATTCAAAGCATTATATGGATATGATGCCACTACATTTGGAGATCTAATCAATCAAGAGAGCAGAGTACCTGGAGCCCAGGATTTTATCCAACAAAGCCTTGACATCATGAAAACTCTCAAGGATAATCTCCACCATGTTCAAAACCAACAAAAGATATATGCTGATCGAAAACAGGTGGAAAGGTCATTCCAGATTGGAGATTTGGTATTCTTAAGACTTCAACCCTACAAACAATCTTCACTCAAGAACAGTGGAGCAGAGAAACTAAAGCCACATTTCTAAAGACCATATAGGATCCTAAGAAGGATAGGAGAGGTAGCATATGAGATCGAATTGCCTAAAAATAGTAAGATCCACAATGTCTTCCATGTGTCCAAGCTTAAAAAGGTTCTTGGGAAACATATAGTTCCATGTGGTGATTTTCCACCGTTAGACAGTGAAGGGAAGTTGATATTGGAGCCTGAGATTATTCTTGATAGACGTGAACAAAGATTAAGAAATCAAGCTATTCTAGAATACTAGGTGAAGTGGAGAAATCTTCCCAGGGAAGAGGCTTCATGGGTTGGAGAAGAAGTCCTTTCTCAGTCAACATTGCTTGAGGACAAGAAAGATCTGGAAGGGGGGACTGTGATGAACCTGGATTAATATATATATTTTTCTCTTTCGATGAAATGTAATAAATTCAAATATATTGTTTTACTCAAATTATCAGAAATAATTATTTTTGTTATTGTATCAAATATTGTTTTATTTACTTCCAAAAAACCTTCGTGAACATTCATAACTATGAATGTATTATTTAACCAAATATTAATATATAAATCCTATTAATATTATAAATGATTTGATTATTTAAACATCCTATAATAGAAGAGAAACCTAAAACTTTCCATCATTATTTCATTAAAACTAATAGTTGATTACCGTAGCTTATAATTATAATGAACATTTTGTATTACATAAATAAGGAAAATAAAAACTATAACCAAATTAATTAAAAAAAATACGACATCATACCCATGACCGTCGGATAGCCTATAAAAGGTCATATTAGGGTTAGGTTAAAACAAGACATGACAGAGGAGATAAAAAGATATAATAAGGAGTTGGGATATCGACACTTTGTATACGCAAGCTTAATGTTGTAACTTATACAAGGTAACATTACGCAATGCGAGCACTGCCACACCATTATTCTGCGGTGAGAATACAGGTACTAACGATTACCCTCTGTATGTTTCAAGAAATCGAGTGTATAATATTTGAGGGTATCGAAATAGATGTGAGCGGAGTCTTTCATAATAACGTTAATGAATACAGATATTATTAATTGGAATTACATAATACGTAATCCTTATCTCATGCTGTTTGGGCTTTTCTATGAGAGGATTATTATATACTTGAAATTTATTACATTATGAACTCATAAACATTATCACCTACATATTAAAAGGAATGTTATAAATAATAATAAGTCATCAATGTTATTAAAACTTGTGCAATATTTATAAGTGCAGATTACCATGTTTATATATATATAGACATGATAATCAAAGTCTCAAATGAATATTCACATATAAGATAATAATAAATATGGTAATCAAGAAATCAAATTATATGTATTTACAAAACTTAAATAACATCAAGATGCTTTTCAAATTATAGTGTAAAGGTTGTACCTTCACCTAAATTATGAAATCCTAAGATAGGGAATTGGTGGGGGGGGGTGAAAGGCGGAGTAATTTCGAGGACTTGTTGAATACGCTTGGACCTTGTTTCACTCGTCCTCTGCACCATCATTCTACCGTCTCAGACTAATCATAATCAGGATGAAAGGTGACCTGACACTATGAGGAAAAGTATTCCTTGAAAATCCATAGATTAATGACAATGCTCAATTCCTTGCATAACCAATAGAAGAAAGGATCGTAGGCTGTTTAAAAATGAACGATTTCCTAATTTATACCTACATTGAACACAGGTTTAAGAAATTCAAAAAGGGGTCATCACATCTTTCCTATTAGTCAACCAAGTACAAGAGGGGTCCCTTGTGTGTTCACATATATGAGATAATTTAGATAATAAAGTCTGTCAAGTTCTGCATACTATATGTGAAATCATTTAACCCTCCTAGCTTCCTTGAGGGGTAGAGAGGTGAGTTAAAGTTACATATACATTGAAATTTCTTACTGCTATTTTTATCCCTAAAGGACATGGTTTTCCAACTATCATGTCTCCAACTTTCAGTGTTGGGAGCATAGATATGTAGAGTACAATAGAACATATTAGTAGAAACATGTTCAGTTACAAAAATAGATAGATTACTTTAGAGAGAACTGTTTTTAATGGCCATTTAAACCCCTCATGTTTCACAAGTGGATCTTCATTTCTTATCTTTAGTAATAGCATCCAAGGTTGATTTTTTACCATTTGCAATCCCCCTTACCATTTTCTTGGTCCTTGGTTCATATGGAGTGGTCTTCCATACTTGACCTCCACTCCAACATCCACTTTTTTGCCTCCTCTACCTCTTCTCTTCTAAACTTGTTACTCCCCCACATCAATCTCTTGTTTCAAAGAGGGTGTAGAGAACATATCATAGACTAGATGGATTTTCAACTCATTAAGTGGTGGAGAAAAGAACTTTTTTGTCAAAGTACACCTCGGTGGGGTCAGGCTACCCCTGCCTTTCCTCCCCTTCCCCCCCCCCCCGCCCCCCACCTCCGCACCCCAACTTATCCCAAGAGGTGTTGACATGCATTGCTCCTAGACACTTATTCCCTAACTTTCTTCTTGTATCCTAGAACTTTCCTTCTTCCAAAATGGTTTTTATCTTAGCATTTCACTCACCCTTGTCCTTAATGGGTGTCGATAATAGATCATAAATCCCTTGTAGAAATGGGTAATCATCAAACTTCCTTCTACTTCCACCTGGAGTTCCACTGCAGTCTCCCCTTCCTCCTATGTACTAGAGTTGATACCACGAGCTTCTCCAATCTCCTCCTATATTTATTTCTTCCTCAAGGAGTAGGGTGTGCTTCCTCCCTTTGAGACACTCAGAATTTACCTTTCTCATCCTCCTATGGTGGTTGAGTAGAAGATTCATCATTTTTTATTTCTCTGTAACAATCCCTAGAGATTCCACCTTCCCATTATCCTTATTCTGTTGAGCTTTATAATCCACAAACACATGAAAAAACTTTGAACATTTTTGGTAGTATAAACAAACATTAGCATACACTAGTGGTTGTTGCCTCTTCCCCCATTTTGTGTTCAACACAAAAAAGTTGGGAAGGGCTTTATTAATAGCAACATTAAGACAAAAATACACATGCACCAACCTTGATTTTTGGATGGTGATAGCATGTGCTAAGATAAAATGTCCAAATAAGTTCCCAACCAAATTGTGGATTTTCTCATTCCAAAACTCTAGAAGCAGACCAAGGTCAAAGCTAGGATTCCATTTAGCAATCAGCAAGAAGTGCTTGCCATAGTACTAGGTTCCCAAGAGGACCATAGCCAAGTATTTCTCAATTGTAAAATTGAAAAGGAATAGTCTGTTGGGAATAACCACAACACTAACACTGCCCTTCAATTTGCACTTGTAAGGGGCCCATTTATGGACCATCTCAACAGAAAGCTTGAGGGGTTTAAAATGTCCCACAAAGAAGAGTTGCAAAAATGATGAAATATTATCCACTATACTATCATGAAGGGATTTTTTTGGCCCATCCACTCTAACAAAAATCTTGGGATCTTGCAAAGGGGGATGGGGGCATTTCCAACTAGGGACCCTTTCCAATCACACAACTTGGAAAAAGTCTCTTGTCCCTTTCCATTGCAATTTGAATCCTTTCCCAATAATTCCAAATCATCCTTCAAGGAACTTCTAGTGTGGTCATTTTGTGTAGAATCAACCCTCCCCCTATGGAAAGTGAAACATTCTCCACCTCATAAAGGACCCCCAATGAAGAGGTCAACACAAGCTACAAATCTAGATAGCTATAGGCCTAGAGTTAGATTATGGATTGTCCTCATAGACCATGCACGTTAAAAATTTAAAACCAGTGTAGAGCGAGAAAGTTGTAGAGCATTATTGTGACCAAAATTATTTCCAATAAAGGTTAATAGAGTTAATGTGATAAAGTAATAAGTAAGGGCACAAATTCGTTCACCAATAGATTTAGTTATTATCTCACCAATAGAGTTCATCTATAGTTATTAGCTGGACTCAATTTAGTTTTTATATCTAGATTTTGTATATGTTTAATTTGAAGTATGGTATCCTAACTACTAGCAATAATAGTGTTAAACATTGGACAACTTCAATGTGGGGATTTTTGATATTGAGAAATAGCTTAGGATGATAATGTGTTGCTAGTGACTTGTTGTTTCTAGCTTTTTGTTTCCGAGGCAACCTTCATTTTTTGTTGCTTCTTAGTATAAGAAATAAAATCTTGTCATGCCTCTCAAAATTGAGGAATTACATGGATTAAATCAAATGATCCTTAGGAATATGTTACTCATGATTAGATAGAGAGAATTATTAATTGAAAATCAATGACAAGAGATCAAAATTTAAAAAGGAGAATATCACTCCATTGCTTGAGCTTTACAAGGTTGCTAACAACTAATTCATGTGATGAGAAAAAGATGAAAAAATTCCTTGTCATAGCAATCAAGGTGGAGAAACAACAAATGTTTTTTAAATATGAGACAAATCTCTCTCTCTCCCTCTCTCTCTCTCTCTCTCTCTCTCACACACACACACACACACACACACACACACACACACACACACACACACACAAGTCTCTATGATTTATATATATGGTCAATTGTAATGAAATTGTATATAATTATTTTTAAATATTTGTAATGATTAGTCCATTAAATTTGGCTTGAATAAGATTTTAAATATGATAAGAATAAAGATTTGATTTCATTAAGCATAAGCATTAAGATTGGAGTTGTATATATAAAGGAAGTCTCTAGGATATATATATAATTACCAAACCAAAAATTATATATAATAATTTTAAAATATTTTTAATAATTAATCCATTGAATTTGGTTAGAATTAGATTTTATATATGTTTACAATAAATATTTAATTTCATTAAAAATAAGCATTAGATTGGAACTGTTAAGTATAATTTACCATTTATGTAAATTTAATTAAGGTTTAATTGGATTTAGTTGTAATATTAAAATTTGATTTAACTAGTTTAAAAGTGAGTTATAATTTTATTTAAATAATTTTAAAATGTGAGTTCAATTTGATTTTGTAAACAAGAATATTAAACAACTAGTTAAAAAGAAAAGAATAACTTTATAAGGATAAATTAGAGATGTAAGTTTATGATGACTACATAAATACTAGCTTATTATTATTATTAGTCGATAGGCTACTTATTTGGGGTTCCTTTGTTAGGAAGTGTCCTATTCGACTAGGAAAATGGTTCAACCCAAGATTTGAATGCCCGGGGTTCGACATGGAGCTACTTGGAATCGATTTTTAGCTACTTGCCTTCTCGCCCATTGTTCTCGGCACCAAAAAGCCACCGAGATGCTTGGATTTTTACTGTTGTTGCTGTGGTGTTAGTATTTTTACTACTTCCAACCATGTGATACATGCTTTGGGCATAGAGGCAACAAGATTAATGTGGCCTAGGTGACCACCATTTCAGTTGTTGTTGTTGTGACACTATAAATTGGTTCCTCAGACTAGTTATTGTGAGATCAAATGGATTCTAAGATGCATCAGAATAGGTTTGTTGTGCCCTAGTTCTATTGTGGTTGTGGTGAATTTGATAGTTTATCTGTTGTGTTGATCTTCTTTGTAATGTGGACTCTTTGTTTCTAGGAATTGGAAGGGTTCAGAAGTTTATCAAATTCGACAAGATATCAATCTTACATTGCCCCCATTCAGCATGGTATTAGGTTATCTTTGATCTTTTTCTCTTTACATTATTTGTGCTTAGACAAATTTTATCTGTTAGATTGTGTGTTTTTTCCCCTTGCATTAACTGCATCTCTACTTTCATATCCCCCTAATTGTTTTTCTTTGTTTTGTTTTAAATAAATTGAATGGGTTAAATCCAAACCCCTGAAGAATTGTTATACAAAAAACCTTTAAATAGCCCTACTAGGTTTAATTGAAATGAAAAATTAGAAACCTAAAAATAAGTGTTTGAACTAAGCAATTATTTTACCACCCAATCCGAGTTGACTCTAGGTCATCTTGGATACATTCTGATACTTTTATTACTTGAATTTGTTCCATTTTAAATCCATTTCATCATCACCATTTGTTCTAAATGTCTTGCCTAAATATTCGTAATTCATAACTAACTGCAACCCTCCCCATGCTTTGAAAATTTTAGATTAGAATGAAAAGTTGCTTCAGCAATGGAAATTTGAGACGTTTTGGACCACTCAGATTAGGCAATATCTTTCAATTGGTTTAGGGTTTGGACAAAGTCCTATCCAAATAGTAATATAGGGTCAATTGACATGAATATTGGTAGAGAGATGTGGGTAATGAAAGGATGGTATAACTATGGTATGAGGATGTTTGTTTCAGGAAAAAAATGGGTGTCCTCTCTATAAAAACAAAACAAAACAAAACGAAAACGGTGGTTTTTGGAGAAGTCCATTTAATGTTTCGCCATCAATATCTTTCTTACCATTTACCAAGCACCATAGAAGTTAACCATTGAGTACTAACTTCCAAGCAACAATTTCATAGACTTAACTTTTTTCTCTTTTTAGATTGGAGGGACATATATGAAAAAAATAAACTAAGTTTCATTTTCTTTTGAAATTTGAGGAACATGTATGGATAAGAAATAAGGTAGTTTAAAAAATAACCATTTTCAAGGCATACATTTGAATAACATAAACTACCTTCTAATTACGTGAAGAATCCAAAAATCCAAACTCTCCTACAAAAGATTCCTACATAAAGAAAATTATATATCACATAATATTTTATGAGTTATATATCACATGTGGCTGAGAAAAAAGAAGAGAACTGGGGGGATAAGACAAGACTCAATATTGATCCTTATGAAAGCTTTCACCAAAATTTTTAAGAAAGCATATAAACATTAGATGAAACAAAACTAGAGATTGAGCCCGTTGGAACCTTCAGCAATAGGAAAATATAGATTGAAAATTTCAACTTCAATAATTTTTTAAAAATGAAAAGTAAAAACTAATTGAATACCATGAAGAACCTTTTAGATATCTCAGATAAGGAATAACAGGGCAAGACAATGGGATGTTTCACTCCTGCACTGCCAAAAATATGAAATTTCCATATGCATGATCTCAATGAGTTCCCTATACTTTTTGGGCCTTGCAACTAAGAAATTGGATTGTTTTCCTAGAAATTAAATTGTAGAGATTTTTTCACTCACTCTCCCTAATCCCACTCCTGCATATTGCCAAAAATATGCAATCTACATATGCATGATCTCAATGAGTTCCCTATGCTTCTAAGGCCACTTGACTAAGAAAACTAGATTGTTTTCCTAGAAATTAAATTGTAGAGAAATTTTTCGCTCACTCCCCTTGACCTTTAAGAATTTCATAGCTAAATGCATTTCAAACTTGCAAATGAAAATAAAAGACAAGAAAATCTACCTCCATGCCTGAGGTTGAGTATTTAGTGTGATGCCAAGAAATATCTCCAACATATCTTTCAAATATGCAGACCATGTTAGGATTGACATAAGGCATCCCATTTGAACTAGCAATCACTCCATTCATGCAGTAAGAATTCCTAGGACAATCATTAAGGGGATCAAGTGACATGGTATTCAATCCGAATCCATATTTCCCTATATGCATATAGGTTTTGAAGTACCAAGCATCAATAGAATTCATGTAAGGCACAAATAGCTCAGAGGTTAAACTCTTGTACAAAACCCTCTTCATTTTCCCACTATCAGGATCCTTGACCTTTGCTTCTAATTTTATCACTCCAGCATGAGGATAAGGCTTCACATGGAATTCCCAACTTCCCCACTTGACCCGATGCCCATCAACCTTAAATCTTGGACCCTTGGGCTTCTCAATGGAGATGGGATTCAAAGAAGGCAACAAAGGGTACTTCTGGATAGAAAGTCTATAATATGTATTCTCTCCTTTAGGAAAGGGTATATCTTTTCCATTGTCCATCTTCAGAATCTTTTTCATATTCACATCAACAAGAACTGTAAAACCCTCGATTGGTCTCATATAGAAGTTAATAGTTCCCTCCATTGAATAACACTAGAATTTCGCCATCCTCCTACCCTCTTCAGCCTCACCAAACACTTTGAAGTAATAACCCTTCCAAAGGCTAGGGAATGGAGGAAACTCTAAAGGAAATGATTCCTCATTTGTAATATGCCAATGCAACATATTCTGCAAACCTTAAGTCCAAATTTATCTTACCAATTCTCTCATATTGCACATTGAGAATTCATATTCTCAAGTGTAGGGGTTGATCTATTTAACTCTTTCATCTTTGCTATGTAGAACATTCTCCAATTTAGCACTTTAATTAATTATTCATGTTTGAAGAGTCTTGTATGGGAATGTATAATAAACTCATTAGCATTGGTGAAATGTTTTCAAGTCATATCTTAATTGGCAAATCTCATGTGAACTGCAATCATATCCTATGTTGCATGTATACTCGTATCCATATCCCTCGAACTCATAGAAGAGGATCTTGATTAAGATTTTTTATTTTCATTTTAGTTTCTTGTTTCATATCAACTTTCTATTAATCAAGCTTAACTCAATATATAATCAGTTTGAAACTTTGATACAATACTAATTAAAAAAAAACTTTATCATTGTTTAAGTTTACCATTTGCAATATGTCATTGTTATATAATTTATGATCTTCTTGTTCATGTTTAAATTTTCCCTTCTTTGTTATCCATCTAAATAGTTAACATTCATCTAATTCTATGATCTATAATTATATTTTTTCAATCAATTGATGTTGACTAGTAGCTTTGTCAAATGAGAAAATTTTAATATAGATATGGGAAAGGTTACACTATATAGTGACATGAATGATGAGGATTCTCTTCTTATATTTTGTGCTTGAATATGATAGGTTATCTTTTTATTGAACTTGTACAATGACTATTCATTTTTGCTCCTCTGTCTCCTGATCACGTCCTTTTGTACTGTGATTAGTTAACTAATTTATGTATTCTCCTCCCAAACAATAATACAATGCTAGCATGAAGCATTTGTTAAAGCTTAGCTAGACTACTAATTAGATTTATTTTATCTATAGATTGCTGATCTCTTTAATATACATCAATGTGTATTTATCAATTACTATGGCATTATTATTATACACTTTGGAGATCTATCACTTTGGGGTGAAATCCCTATCACTAGACTTGACATGGGCACTTTACCCTCCATTCAAAACAACAAAATAATCTATATGAAGAGGTAACTGAGATTGGCTATAGAAAGAAAATCAAGTAGCTCAAAATTGTCTAAATTACAAATTATTTACATTCAAAAAACAACTAAATGATTTTAATAATGATGGATTTTTCCTATTCTGAAGGTCAATCCAAGCACAAAGGAAAGGAATCAACTATTTTCTTTAAAACTAGTTACCCAATCAGAATTGCAACATCTCAATATCAAAACCTATCCATCGCTACTTTGCCTTTACCCTTGGGTAGTTTCTAAGATGTGGCATCTTCAACATCTTTTAACATGTAGTAGTGTGGATAAATCTCAACCAACCAATTGGATTTGACCTCAATTAATTTTTGCATGTATACCTTTGTTGTATAAACTAGCAAATGGTAAACAACCTAGCATGTTAACACTTGAGAAAGGCCAGAACTTGGATCTATATGAATAGTTTGTGGATCTCTAAATGTGTGCTATGAACCATATTTTTTGGAGCTCAGCAGTATGATAATCTTTGGACGATAGAGTATTGAGTTTCTGACTGATCTCGAGGATCTCTCTTACTTGTCTATGCTCTTTGACATGGCAAGTACCAATGAAATGCACATACTAAGTGCAAGAGAATTTTCTAATTTCAAATATTCTTAGTTATTTCCCTCATCTAATTATGGTGGTGGTTACTAATTTATATGATAGGTATTTTCTAGGGCCTTTTTGCATTTGGGAAAGTGATTTTTTAGGGCCTTTTTTACATCATGGAAAGTTTTTTTGGATGCTAATCATTAGTTATTAAGATATTGGTATAAACTCTTGTGATCTATTTAATAGACATTTGGATGAACTCAACTTTTTTCCTTCATGTTTGTGCTACTAGCTTATGGCAGAAACACATAACAATGATGACATCATCACTATCAATACACTCAGTAGGGATGATAACCCATATGATGAGGAAAACATTATCACTATCCATATAATAGGGGATGATGGTGCTCCAGATGTTGAGCAGGCAATAAATACTATAGCCTCAAAGGAAGAATCAACTTCTATTGTTGGTCCTACAATCAACATTAACAATATTGAGGTTGTTGCTAAAAACATCATTACAAACTGTGATGCATTCATCACAAATCTGCGGTTCGCATGCTCTATGATGAACACTGTAGACAACAATAGTATTGACAAGGTAGAGGAGGCAATCACTACAATAGATTCAATGTACAAGATACTTGTAGCATTCTGCAAAAAAACTCAAGAAATAGGCCATTGCCAATTTTATAGTATGGACAATTCAGCTTGCATAGCATAGTTTATGCGATATTCAGAAAAAATGTGGCCACCAAAGGACAAATAGTCAAAATTTGGTTTCAACTATGACTAAACAATGTTGTTGTTTCAAAGTGTAAAAATATTGCTGATGAAAGAATAATGCCCCATTGTTGTACATATATCTAGCTATCAGAATAGTAACACAATTTTGTGATGATGACATAGCTATGATCTTTGATTTTATGTTCCAAAGTGCATCACTAATAATAGTACCTCGGGTGATACTAGATAGTGAATACCTTGTTGGGATAGGAATCTTGTTGTATAAGCCTTCAAATACTTTTGTATAAAAAGATTCGTTGGAAATCTTGTTATGTAAACCTTTAAAGGCTTTTCTATAGCATTGAGAGCATCCTATGTTATGGTAAAGAATTGATCTACATCTAAATTGATGGTTGCATAATCATTCAAAACTATCTTTGGTTAACAACGATAATGTAATGAAATTATCACTATGGTGCTATGTTAAGATGCAATTGATTTAAATATTTTATCTTTCTATCACTATTCACTTTATAAATAATAAAATCATGTGATGGAGCAGTCCAAAATCTTTAGAATATATTTCATCTGAAAAATACGATCATAGAATTTCTCTGAATGTTACCTAGTTGAGTGGTAACTACATTTCATTATCACTCTATGCATTTCTTAGTTCTTTCATAAAACTTAAATAGTGTACTCCATTTTAATTAAATCTATCTTCTCTTAATTTTTGATTCGGAGGTTATGTTGCCTCTCTTTGCTAGAAACTATACCTCTTAAAGTTCAATATAATCATAGCCATGCCTCAACTAGCTAGAATTCCATCTCTCTAGCTGAACTCTGTAGCATAAATTTTAGATTTTTTTTTTTTGGATTTATATCTGCAGCTGATCTATGTGGTAATAGATAATAACTGTTGCTATATTTCTTGTTAGAGGAAGACTCATTAGTGTCAAGTTTGGAATTGGAAATGTTTATATTCAAGAACCTTACTAGATATGTTAATATTCAATAACCTTGCTAGAACAATAATTGTTGATGGTAAATTTTGTCTATCAGCATAGGATTAGATGGCCCTCTTATGTTACTGAACCTTTGTATTTTTAAAGATATAGTGTTGAGTTTTTAGTTTTTAGCCCATATCCTTTTTTTGGTAGGCCATTATCTAGTCCTTAAATGGAGTGGTGTTTGTAGATTGGCTTAAGTAGGTAACCCCTTACTTTATCTATAACTAGCAGCTACACAAGTTATTCTTAATTAATTGTTGGACATTACATAAACATATGTAATTGTACATGATAAAAATGACCTCCTAGAGCTTTCAAGAAATTAGATATGGTATTGATCTATTGCTTCTTAAAATTCATTAGTTTGGGTAGGTTTATCATTGTAGTGGATATACCCAACTCTTTAGCAACTAATGTTGCATTGATTTGTGATGTAGGGCTTCTGGTGGAGAGGCCCTGATTAACCACTTTCTATGCAATATCTAGGAAAAATCTATTCATGTTAGGCGCTATGTAAATAAGAATAGAGTAAGAGAAAATAAATATTAGTTTGCATGAATGAATAATGCAGGCCAGTGGGCCTTAGTTAGAAAAAAGAGCATATTGTTAGTGAATGAGATTACATAAGAGGAAAAAAGATTGGAAACTAAACCAAAACATTTTTGATGTAATCATAATAGTACAGGAGATTCATTCAATAAGTAACTTTCCATGGATGATTACTGCATGCATGACCATATCATCCAATTCTACAAAGGCAATGTAATGAGAAATGGAAAAAAATGTACTCAAATTTAACTAAAAATTTATCTCATAGGCATGTAGCGACTCAGTCTGTCTTTCCTGGAATTTGTAGAACACGTTATGCTAGGAAGATTAGTCCAAACCCACCCTAGTGGATAGTTTCTTTAGCATATTATAAAGAAATAGAGATTCCTATATTAGTCTCTTCACTCCATTGGTCAACAATATCTTTTAGACATTTATATTGCTACGGTTTTTGAAGGTAGAGTAAATGTTGTAAAAACTACTTGATAGAGAATCTTCAGTCTTAAATTTTAGAGGCAGAATTTGTAACTATCACCTTTTCTAACCTTAAATTTCTAAGCTGAAAGTAGGATGTGAGGTACTCCCCCGAGCTCTGATATGCAGCTTAAGTAACATGTTAGCATGCTTGACATACATTAGAATGATTATTTTCATTTTATAGTTGTACATACCTCATAACTACTCATCTATTTAGGGTATTCCCAAGCTAAAGATTAATGCAATGGTTTTGTAGGAGTTGTGATAATTTACAACACATGGATTCCTTTCTAACAAAAGGAGCAATCAAGCTTATTCATAGCGGAGAAGCTTAGATAAACCCAAACATACAGATAGTTGCAATCTCTGACCTTAGATTTGGGCAAGAAGAAATTAAGTGATACAGGATAGACATATCAGATGGGGAGTACAAAATTAATGCTTCATTGCCTACAAAATACAACCACCATGTAGCAAAACATGAACTATGTATTGGGACAATAGTGCAACTAAATAAGTATAGTAGCCCAACAATAATTAAATCTAGATGAGTGCAACTAAACCTCACTATTACACACTTATTATGCTCATTGTGTGCTAGAATGTTAAATTTGTAAGGTACCTAACCTGTGATATATCTCATGTACAGGTGGGTGGTAATAGGAAGCATGCATATCATTGAAACAAATCATGAACTTATTGGTGATGCCAGTCCCATAGCAAAAGTAATACAAGGTGAGGTAGAGCCTGCGATATGTAGTGATAGTGCCTCGTATGTGACCTCAAAAAATGCCATAAAGTACATTTTGGTATACAAAACCCACCAAAGTCAACCCAAAGGCCAACCATTCCTATTGCTATCAAAGATCTAAATCCATACTAGATGAGATGGGCTATAACATCTTGTGTTACAAATAAAGGTGATAAGAGGGAATATACAAATCATAGAAGTGTTGGATGAGTATCCAGCTTTGATATCATAGATAGTGAAGGATCTAAAACATGTGTGACTAGTTTCAATGAAGTTTTTTATGTGCATTTCCTACATATACAAAAGGGTGCAATGTACACAATTTCTGGTGGAGATGTGAAGCCAACAAATAAGATGTATAATAAGTTGAATAGTGGAGTGGAAATCATATTGTCAATGGAATCCATGATTTTTGCACTCAGAGATGACCCTGCCATCCTAATGCATTAATTCCATTTTACATCAATCATCGACATTACAAACATGAGTGATAACACGACTATCAATATCATTGGAGTTGTCACGTTCGTAGGGCCATCATTGACACTAAGAAGAAGCGATCATGCAAATGTGCCATGCTATACCATACGACTACTAGATACATCTAGCACCAATATAGATGTCACTCTATAGGGGCTACTAGTAAGGAAAGATGGTAATCAAATATATTAACAGTATGAACACCATTAGGAAACTGTGATTGCAATAAAGAATGGCTGCATCAGTCACTATAATGGAAAGATGGTTACAACATCCACTGCTACTAGGTTAGTGGTAGACCCAAACATTCAAGTCACCCAAGAGATTTAAGATTAGTACAGTAGAATTAGAGGGAGCTTACAAAAAAATACAACTGGAACAACTACTCTAAGGGGATCTGTAGCAAGGCTAACAATTTTGGATATTTGTGAAAAAATAGAGTGCATGACTGAACCCTACATTGCATCGTGAAGGCCACTCTCACAACTATAAAAGAAGATGACCTTTATTATCTAGCTTGCCCTTGCAAACTTGGAGAACATCAGTGTAATAAAAAACTCACTAAGGAAATAGATGAAAAGTGGATGTGTACAAAGTGTAATGTAAGTCATTTCGATTATGATTATAGGTATCTGTTGTAAATGTAGATCAAAGATTACATAAATACAATGTGGGTGATTGAATTTGATGATGTTGGTACTCAACTACTTGATGTTACTACTAAAGAACTATACTCGATTGATTCTTCAGAAGAAGATGACAATTATGCTTGTTGAGTCATAAGAGATCCTCTAAACAAAGATTAAATGTTTTGCCTAATTTTTAAGAAAGAGACATACAACAAGATAGACTGACTAAAGGAAACTATTGAGTAGATTGAACTTGTAGATTTTGTGGCTGAGAGTAACAACCTTTTGAAACAAATTGGCAACCTGACTACTAATAACCATATGCAAGGATGAGTTCTTTCTTGTTGCATGTCACTTGTAAATCCATAGTTGTACAATGATTGTACATAAACTGTTCAATGCTCTATTTCACCAATTGTATAGTATCCAAGCGTATGTTATTCCATGCTCTATATCTATTGTTGTACATTGGCATTTGTATAATTGTATAGAAAAATTGAGACTTGTTAGCACTTCTCTTTTCACTGTAAACTCCACCAAACATAATATATAAACAAGATATGTGAATACCATGTTTTGTTCATTTTTTGTGAACTCTCTTATGTATTGCTATGTATTATTAGATCAACTATAACAGCAATATTATGGCAAGGAAAAAACATTGTACATGTTTAGGACATGTTAGCTTGATAATCCATTTATTACAGCATTAGATTGATTGAACTTTGACTCTATAGTTGTATATTACTATATTAACCCCTACCGTTGATTAAATTTCTCTGTCATTATAATGTCTTACTAAATATTCTTTGTAAACAAAGCACATCCTTTTATTTTCTTTCTTTAAAATAAGACATAGTCAAATAAAACATTTCTTATAGAGTGTTTGCTATGATCTCACATCTCATCCATAAACAATAAGTGAATGTTTGGTTGTGAATTTAAAGAAATTGGTAACATAATATCAATAAGTGGATGTTTGGTTGTAAACTTCAATAAATCAGTAGCATAATATCACATATCTATTTTTCATAAAGAATTAAATATATCCCATATATTTTATAACTACAGAGTTCTATTTTATGTAGTAGATTAATTAAGTAGTTTGACATCGATTTTGAACATATAATATATACTCCTTGAGAATTGATGTATATCACTACCTTATGAAATAAGGATGGATATGCCTGTCCATTATTTATCATCTTGATTACAATAGAAAATATTGCTAAATGCAAATGATGCAACATATCCACGATATCAAAAAAAAAAAAAAGTGTAATCTGCTACCCAGATATGTTGCACCACAGAACCATTGTAACAGAGGACTTCATCCAATCCATGGATCTCTACAGTATTTGTAACAAAGCAAGAAACACATCCATAATTGCACAATAAATGTTGGCAGAAAGGCGCTTGATTATGTATCGACCACCATCACAACACAATTTGGATCGTATGTTTGTAAACCCAAGTATTTCAGAAATGATCACTTGTTGTGTATATAATCCAATAGATATAGAACATGTTCTAGGTGAAATATGGTTCCACTCAGCATCCATATCAATTGAAATAGAGTATGCTTCTTTATTAGCTAGAACTGGGGAAACATGGATAGAAAAAATGTTGAGAAGGCTACAAATCAATACTCTAATTTCAAGCACTATGCACTACAATGGTCTAATATTCAAACTACATTTCGGATGTCTCTCAAACATGAGGTGGAGTTGATAGGTAATACAATAGTGGGGACCACAGGGATTCTATTTAAGTCTATTGATTGAAGAAAGGATTAGAATAATTTCCACAGAGAAAATACCCATGTGGATGCAAACAAATTGTGTCCTTTCTCCAAAGGTGCATCCTACTATGAATAATTGGGGGCTACAATGTCATATATTTGAGCATCTTTATTGGTTTGATGTGCTATACCCCATGGCAGAAGAATTTATAAAGTCTCAAGTTAAGCATAGTGCAAGTTATCCCAACATTACCTTGCACATGAATCAACTCAACAACCCCTAAAGGAAATTATCTTATGTGAGTCGATTGCTACCGTATGTTTAGCTTGTCTTGTACATTAATTAGCTTCACAATATACTATATTCAAGAAAAACATATTCATGTAATTATTACACTACTTTATCATAAGGTGATTATGTAATTACAACATTAATCTATTGAAATTCTAGCATGTTATTACACTTTTTTATTATAAAAATACATCTAGTTCTTTATTTTTGGAATCACAAATTGTACCTTAATCAACAATTATGATTGAAAGCTTTGTTTATTTCTTTCAAGATTACATAATCAATACCATTGTCTAATAGAATCTGAGGTTTTCGTCTATGCACTAATGTTAATATGCTACTACATCATCATGTGGCTTTCCTAGGAAATAACACACAAATTTGTTGTAATCATTTTAATCTCTTAGGATTGCACATGTTTTAAAATGTAAACCAATCATTCTTGGACAAATCCCAATTTGCTATTACATTCCCATGTATTTACCATAGAAAATAATAGACAGTAATTTTGTAATCATTCTGATCTCTCAGGCATTATACATACTTTTAAAGAATCATGAAGTTAGATTTATTGTACTGTATTGTCATAGGAAATAAGATGCAATTTTGTTACAATGATTTTGATATCTGAGGCATTCCACATGTTTTAAAATCTGAATGTGTCATTTTTGCATTAATCTCAATATGCTATTACACTTTCATGTGCTTTTCATAGAAGATAATGTACACTAATGTTATAATCATTCTGAGTGCTTAGGCATGACATGTACTTTTTAAGAATCCTAAGATTGGATTTTTTGTACAATAGATTAAATGGACATATCAAACAATGAAAAAAAGCCATGAATTCAAAAAATCAAACCTACAATAGAAGAGCGATGAATGAAAGATCATGAATATTATGCTCTTCATAAAGACAACATACTAACTTGTAGATGTGCACACTGCATGGAATGAGGAAGTTCACAATAGACAATTGATGGCAATAACAACTGAATAATTATTCTACCATACTCCACTGATCCAAATACTACATTAGAGATGTCGTTGAGTTACAAAAATACACAAAGACCCCAGATTGAACCCACGATAGAGGAAGCAAAGCAAAAAGATTGAACATATTATGTTCCTTGTAAAAATGATCCATTGGCCTATAGATGTACAAATAAAAGAGACATATTCAGTAACACTCCTTGAATATTGAAACATAAAAAATCAAAGAAAGTAGAAAGAAACAATGTTACTGTGCATGCCATAGATAATTCAACAAGTAGAATAGGTTAATAAAAACATTACCAACCAGACACCTCTATCACCAATCCTTGTTCAACCATGTACTACTTCAAAGATAGCAGTAAGTTGCCATCGTACATGTAGCAACCATGACAATAGTATAGCTACAGCATGGAGATTCAGACAAATAATAGACGAACTATCTATTCTACAAAGATGCATACTCTGTAATGAAAGCGACCCAGGCATGGCCCTACAAGCATCTACATCAAAGCTTACATGTATAAGATGTTCTAGAGAGAGCGGACTACAACATTTCTCTATGCTGAACAACATGGACCTAGGAGAGCAACCTGATGTTTTGAAGAGATTAACAAAAATAGAAGAAATGATGATTGCTAGGGTCAATCCAGTTATAAAGGTGATACAAGTGTTTGGTGGAAAGTACAAGTACTGTAGACACACCATTAGCTTTAGACAAGACATCAAGAGTATTATGACAATCCTTCCCCATCAAATTGTTGAATTAGACTTACTCATTGTGCAGAAAAAATATAGCCAAATAGAATGTTATGATTGCTATGTGAGTAGAATCCATGTGAGGGATGCCTTACAATATAAAATTAAATATGATCCATACTATGCTGATGTAAGTATAAATGAAGCAAGCTTACTCACACTACCAGAACAGAGTAGAGATGTATTAACCATGTTAGCCACCATTGAAACTATAGATGACAGTGAAGTTTCAAAAAATGATATGGATATATATGAAGACCAAGACAAGGATAGTAGCGTTCACACATCATCATTCATTACTAAAATGCCAAATGTACACTATGAGCTTGATACAATATGTCACACATTGAAGCTTGATGACCTCACAGATTCTATGATCAATTGGCTTGAAATAGGATCCTCCCCAATAAATGAGTACAATACTGAAGGTCTACTCAATATGGCATTTCCTACATTGTTTCCAACTGGAGCTGCACAACACATGTAGCCACGACTAAAGGAGGTAGAACTGCATTAGTATGTATCAAACTTGGTTCATTTTCATGACCAAAGATTTGGAAGACATCCATGTTTTAGATACTTTGTCCACAATATAATGTTATGCCACTTCACATAAGGCATTGCAACTGTATTCATGAAGAAAAATGTGGAAGAGAATATACCAACAAGTATTGAAACACTTTGAGCACATCTACAAAATGTACCAAATACACAACTTGTAGATGAGATTATGCACTTTGGGTCCTCAATCCGAGGAACTAGACCATACTGGAATAAGTGGTGCTCAGAACTAAAGACCCTGATTCATCAGCTAGGTCTACCTTCACTATTCTTCACACAGTATAGTAGATACAAAATGGCTAGACCTCCAACAACTCTTCATTGGTGATACCTCACCAAGAACATTATCAAACAAGGAGCATCTAGAAAATGTCATAAACAACCCACACATTGCGTCACTCTACTTACACAAATAATTTGAGATCTTTCAAGAAGAAGTTCTTCAAAAGCTACTAGGTGCAAAGGATTATTGGTATAGAGTAGAATGGAAAAGTAGAGGTACTGGACACATACTTAGAAATTGAAAAAGCAAGAGCATTCTTTGATGCATATGTAACCATGTGGAATCCTCGAGAGGCAAACAAAAGAAATAATACAATATATCAATCAGCATATGATGATCCATGTTTGCTAGACACAATAGAAATATTCTCTATATATCCTTCTAACAACTACAAGGAGCTTGTTAATCGTGTCTAGAGGCACACAAAATGTAGTGAAGCAACAAGTCTTCCTAAAAAAGGGACAGTGATGCAATGTCATTATAAGGCTCCTTGGAACTAACAAAGCTCATCTACACTAGCATATGATAGTATCAAAAATAAGAAGTACAAACCTACAGGGAACAATGACAGATTAAACATACATAACCAACAAATGCTCCAAATTTGGCAAGCCAACATAGACTGCCAACCTATTATCTCAAAAGAATTAGTCCTCAAGTACATAGCCAAGTATGCTGCAAAGGAAGAGAGAACATCATAAACATGTACCAAAATGTTATCAAGAATATGTGCAACGCAAGACCTAGACAATCCATCTCTAACAACATATAGAAAATTCATGACAGAGATAATTGTTGAATGGGACATTGGGGTACAAGAAACATGCCATATGCTAGAAAAACTACCTCTTATAGACTGTACTCATCCTTTCACATCCCTGAATGTAGGTAGAAAGGTACTCCATCAAATAATAAGGGCCACAACAATACATGACAGCTACATACATAACTACATGAAATGACCAATTGAGCTAGAGGCACTGATGTTACTCGAATCTACAAGATCATTCACCTACTCTTCAAAATGCAAAGACAACTAATAGAGAAGAAGACCAATACAAGCCATTGTTTGTGTATATCCTCATTTTTCAAGCACTCCAGAATAGGAGTCTAAGAAATTTGAAATATTTTGTTGGACAGAACTACTACTGTATAAACATTTCCGCCACATTGAAGAAGACATTGGCCTTGAAAGGGATGCGATTGAAGGAAACTAGATATAGATGAATGCGAAAGGCTACATAGTTTGGCACATTAAATGTATTACTATAGAGACAATAATAAATGCAGATGAAGGAGTTGATGAAGACAACAATTATAACAATGCTACTACTCTAGAAATTTATTGAATGGCAACTACTATCACAAATGGGACCAACATCCAACAATACTTTGAATGATTTAGAAATGCTTGGAAGATGTTATTTTGGCAACAGCAATAGATGGGTCCAAACTAAAATTGCTCCCAACCTTCACCAAATAGCAACAAAGTTCATAGAATTTACCAAAAAAAACTTGATGCCCATAACCACACCATTCTCTAATGTAAGCCATGCACATGCATTACCTAGTAAGCAATAGTTAGCACTACACATAATTATTAGCCATAATAGAGATCCCTATAGCATACCTTGTATATGATCATTCAAGGCACTACAGGAATAGGAAAATCTTACCTGATTGGTTGTATAAGATCTACACTAAATGACAATGCACAATAATGGTCCAGCCAACTACGTACACTTGCTCCAATAGGTGTTGTTGCATTCAACATACATGCCACTACAATACATTTTGCATTACACATTCCTATCACAGAAATGTAGCCATTACAAGGATAGGCATTAACAGCCTTTCAAGAAGAACTAAAGAATATAAAATATATCTTAATCGACGAAATGAGCTTCATAGGTCCAAGATTATTGTTGAAGATAGACAACAGATTATGCCAAGCATTTCCTTGCAACAACCACATTTTCTTTGGTGGCCTCTCCATAATCTTAGTTGGAGACCTTGCACAATTATGCCCTCTAATGGATAGACCCATATACATAGCCCATTCAAGAGCATGATTACTTTGGGAAAAGTTTACAACAATTATAAGTATGCATACATTGTACTACCAATAAGGAGAATCAATCCAACAAATACAATTTTGTGATGCACTACAAAACATACATAATGTAGAACATACACAACAAGATTGGGAGCTCCTGATGACACATGCCTATGTATGGATAACATCGCCTGAAAGGGAGGAATTTGATAATGCAACCCACTTATTCTCCCCTAATGACTTAGTCAAACAACATAACAGGAAGATGCTAAAGCAAATGAATTGCCTAGTAGCATTAAGTATAGCAATGAGGACAAGGTCTACAACTAATAATTGCACAAATGATGAGCAACTAGTACCACAAGTGTTACTTTGTAAAGGTCAACAAATCATGCTAATGAGAAACATATGGACACAAGAAAGACTTGTAAATGGAGCACTGGGTGAGGTAGTTGAGATCATTTATAGTCCTGGCTCGAAGCCACTTGATCTACCATTAAATGTAGTGGTATGAGTAGACAACTACATTGGCATACCATGGAATTAGGCTGAACCCAAGATGGCGCCAATAACCCTAGTATCTCTAGGAAGCAGAAAATAAGTACCAATTAGAATGGCATGGACAATGACAATACACAAATCTCAAGGCCTAAACCTACAAAAAGCTATGATTGACATTGGAAAAATAGGAAGACAGGGGTTAACATTCACAACTTTATCTAGAGTAAAAAGCTTAAATGGCCTCCGTCTTCAACCAACATTCACCTTTGAGAGGCTTGGGAAAATGCATAACCATCCATACACAATCCTATGCAAGAATGAGGAAGCTCAACTACAAATCATGTCTCTATAAACAAAGTCAGTAACATACCCTTGTCTAAAAGTGTCTCAATGTTGTTTGTTTAATATTGTACCTATGATAAATAATGTCATATATTGGACATACCAGATATTGTTATAAGAAACACAACTGAATGTTGTTTCTTTTCCCCTTTTACTTTACATATCTACAAAAATCATGTAGAGCTAATATCTTACATTGTAAATTGGTACAGGAAATTGACCTCAAATCAATGATGCAACAACTACTATTGAATGTGAATAAGCCCAGCTATTACAATACCAAAAATAGTAATTTTGTTTAGAAAAAATGTAACATGACACACAATTTATGTACATAACATAACTATGTCATTTGATTGTGCTAGGAAAGATTTATTGCTGCCAAACTACAACCTCTATTTTTGTTGCTTAGACTACTTTTAGTCCCATTTACTTCTTATCTTTATATGTAGCTTTGACCATAAATAAGATAAAAACAACTTGTTAGTTTCTTCTTTGAGCTTGACCGCTAGAGAAAAGTATTCTTCCCTGAATAGAAAATGAAGTTATCCATCCATTGCAATGTCAAACATATGTAAATATTATTTACTTTGTACTAGTTTTTTATAACTTTCTGACAAAGCATTACTAGAATTACTATAGCATCTTTAATTTTTAAAGAAAATTAATGATTTAAAATGATCTTGACAGCTAACAAATAAGTACAGACATTTTAAGGAGATTGTTTACCCTAAAAAAAATAGTTTGACACAAGAAAACATAGGAATATTTACTTATATAAATGGAGCTTGGTTGGAAGAAGCATCATGCCAAGACAAATCCATTTCTTACATAAATATAGTAACATTAGTGTTTGTCTCTGATAACAGTGGTTCCAATTGAATAAAATGCCAGTCCACAATTGTGTGTCAGTATAGAGGAACTAGATCCTTGAATAGAATGTCTCATTGTTGCTTGTAGGTGTATCTAAAGTGGCAATAAACATACATAAACATCACTCATAGAAGCAAAGAGTCATATGAGGAGAGTTATAGTGTTTATCATTAAATTTAATAGAAATCTGTTTGTATGAAATTCAGCCTTTCATTGTGTAGTTAAAGAAAATACGAATTCCAGCAACTGCTGCATATGCATGCATGCTCGTCCATACTGGTTTCAAAAGTAGGATTTTTCACTTTGAAATCTCTTTAAATATACAATGGTATGTTCTATGCTAATAAATCTTCAAATCTAACACTAAAAAAATGACTTGCAAGTAGATAAAATGTTTTTTTCTTTGCAACAGTTTATGTTTACAAGACTACAAAACCTCAAGATTATAGTAGCTCTAAAACAATGATATTTTCAGATATACTTTTTTCACTTACTCTGAATTGATTGAAGTAGAAAATGTAGGGAGGGTGGCTTTTTAAAAATATTTTAATTTTTGTAGGGTTTCATAATTGGCAAATTAACCACATTGCTCTTTATGAGGATTACCTGGACTTATAATAGCTGTCTTGTTTATGATATCATCAAACCATGATACCTTCCATTATTATTGATGCCTCTTAATTATGTTATCATCGATATTTATGGTCCATCCCATATGCCTTGTGAATCTTACTAATTGCCATTTGTAAACACAATCTTCAACATAACAATAGGTGTAATCTTGGACCAGTAGGTACAAGTGCTAGATAATAATAGGGTGCAACCGTGCATGGCTTGGGCATAACTGGGCACAACACAAAACAAGGGAAATGAAATGTGAAAGGTGTGTCTTTGCCTTCTATTTAATACTCTGGCAGGTGGATTGCTACTATTAGTATTATATTGTACTTTGTTTTTTTTTATCAAACTAATGTTTGCAATTCTGACCTTGTAAACTTGTTGTCTTAAAGCTTTTAACAATTCTAAATTTAATATTTAAAATCCTAGTGCTTGAATGTACAATTAAAATTCATTATAGGAGAACAGTTGATTAGTACCCCAACATTATATATCACTATAGATTTATTTTTTTGAAATTTCTACATATGGTCAAAATCCGTTAATTATTATACCATAATGTGCAGTAATGGATAAGTTGTACAAATGCTCAAGAAATTGTGTAAAGTCATTTTTTTGTGTGATTGTGGAAGATGGACATAAAGTAAGATCAAGTGGACAACCCATACATTGACATGTAAAGATCAATTCTCCAGAAATGTGTTGATATAATTTGCAAAAACATAATAAAGATTCAAAGTATTTCTCCAAAAATAAATGATTTGCACTGATCCATCAAACGTTATATTTTTAGTCTCAATCTTCATGTTTCGGGGCATTGAGAGAAAACTCATGAATTAATATAGAAGTTACTTATTTGGTCACTAATTACCTATCAAACCATTAATTTTTGGCAAAACAGAAACAAAGAAATAATAATGAAGTATTATTATTTGTTGAGAGTGGAAGCCACTGATCGAGCCCACAGTTTTAGGCTCTCTTTCATTTCTTCTCCTTTCTTCCCATTTGGCGATGGTAACCTCTCTTGATTAGTAATAATTAGATGCTTAAGTCCAAGAACAACATTTACTAATCTTGGGCTTAATTGCTTCATGTTAAACTAGAAAACCAAATGCACAAATCCTCTTATTTCTTGAAACTCCACATCTATTTCAGTCATAATGCTACCTCTGTGATGAAATTCTTTGCTACTTCTGCTCATTGGATTTTGAACATGTAAAATCCAAGACTTGATGTAGTCCTTGTTGATGGGGAAAGTAGAGATATATGAATGGTTTTTATGCGTGTATGAATAAACAAATCGCACGGGCTGAATAAAGAATTAATTTTTCAAAAAAGTGGAAAACATGACACTGTCTTTCCATGGTAGACACGGCATTTGATATTAATAGATTACCTTTACTATTTCTTATTTTAATACAATGTAGCCTAGTAGATTTTGACTTTCACATATGTGAACTGTGTTGTGATATGATTTCAGCCATGTCTATTGTTTGGAATTTCTAGATTTCTTTAATGTAAATATGGTTGATAGGCGTTGGGTCTATAAATTATATATTTGTTTTGAAGGGTCGAAATATTATATATATACGAAGAGCATGTTTATATGCATTGAATATTATTCTTTATAAATCTGTTTGTTTGGATTTGGTTTTACTGTTTCTTATTTTAATACAATGTAGCCTAGTAGATTTTGACTTTCACATATGTGAACTGTGTTGTGATATGATTTCAGCCATGTCTATTGCTTGGAATTTCTAGATTTCTTTAATGTAAATATGGTTGATAGGCGTTGGGTCTATAAATTATATATTTGTTTTGAAGGGTCGAAATATTATATGTATATGAAGAGCATGTTTATATGCATTGAATATTATTCTTTATAAATCTGTTTGTCAGGATTTGGTTTTATATACATTGGCAAATATATGCATGAGGTCATAAATAAATGTTATATGAAAAAGTATTAGTTGGCATTCGAAATTAAATTAGATATTTTTGTGAAATATTAATAGTTATATATATATATATATATATATATATATATATATATATATAGTAGATTATTTAGATATCAAGGTAAATGATATAGTATTAATAATAGACTATATTTGACAATGTAGAAATACTAATTTTTTATAATTATGCTCTTATATATAGTATATGTGAAACTTCAACTGACTTGTAAGTTTAAATATTGATGGCAAAATAAGGTTATCCATTCTAGAGAATATTTATATTTAATTAAGGATAATCATTAAGTCTTACATAACTTGCAACTTATCTACATTGTGATCCTTCACAATCTTGAAAAATAATTTAAAAATACAGATAATTAAATGAAATTAATATATTTATAGTTTGGAAATTATATGCAAAAAAGAAGAAAGTATGTCATTGTGAACATCATTATTTTATTTCTTTATAATTTAACTTTAAAATTATTATACTAGCTTATACATATAAAATAAGCTGAGAGATATCCTTCTCTAAGTGCCTATTTTCATAATCTCATTCTATCTCTCTGACTTATTTTATTTTTATAAAATATATATAAGCTACTTTATTATTGAATTAATTAAAGAATAAGAAATGAAAGTCGCTGGATTCTTCTAATTTTGGCAGTCACAGGTGTTGTGGAATGCTTAAACAATATTTTAAAATAGCCACAAAATCACCCGCACGATGAGCTACTTGCTATTACTATATTCCCAAATTCATTCTTGGTTTGTAACTGATGTGTCTGGTAAAGAAAGAAATTGAAAGATGCAACATATGACAGTATGTAACTGATCCACTGTTACTTTTTGTTTCTTTAAATTCTATTTTCACTTCACATTACAAACAGGTAAATGCCTATCAAATTTTTTGAAAAGTGCTTATTGTTTACATTGAAGATTGCTAACACTGTAGGAAGCCTCTTGGCTTAATTATGATATTGTAACTAATATAAATTAAGATAATTATATAATTATATAGTTATATAATTATACTATACACTATTTACAAAAGAGAAAAAATATTAAGACTAAATTGTTACTAATTCATTATGTTTTTATTTTCTTTTAGCAAAAGGTAAGGTTAATTATATTAATATATAAAAATATTACAAAAGTAGTACAAAATGTATCAATAGGTTGTATTCAATCATATTGTCAACGTTACACTGCTATATGACATTTCATCTTCCTAGAGACCTAAAAAATCTTAAACATGCCTATTATGTAAAATTGGTTAGATAGCTATTTTCATTTCATTATAATGTGCATTTTATGCAATTATTAGACTTTGTCTTTAACATGATATATATTTGATCGAATTACTACATCATGTCCTTATTATAATATACATTTTAATGTTTTTTATTATATTCATCATGCCTGCAACACTTCTACCTCTTCTCTCCTAGTTTTTCAAGGATGGTCAAGCCTCTAAGTTGGAGATCATTTCACTTTATCCTTAATCTTACCATCATAGAATTCATCATATTATTTATCATTTCCTACATGTTGCCTGTTAATCCACCCATTTTACAAAGCTCACTAATTTGGAGATCTGGTGAACCTCCTATACATCACATTATAAAAAAAGATACTATAAAAATGAGAAAAAAAGAAACACACATTGAAAATGGGGATGCTAAATGAAAGAATTCTAAAGAAAATAATGCCTGTTATAAGAAAATAACAAACAAGCAAAATTATAATAAATAAGAGTGAAGAGGTGAATTTATATTCCAAAATCTATTGATATAAATATAAACTTCAAAAAAAATGATTTGGATGAGTATGTAAAATAAGTAAAATTGGGGAAATGATGAAAGTCAATTATGTCTTATTGTATGCCATATTATAGCCTATTTCATGCATTCTCATATCTGTGTCCATTTTTCATTTTCAATAGTTTATCATTTATATTACAAATGATTAAATATTGCGATATTTGATATCATTTTAAGATTAAAATATAAGAACTAATTACCTCCTGTCACCTTCTATGAAGTCTTCCTGATAGTTTTTGATGAAGAACTATTAGTTTATGACCAATGTATGGATTTATGAGTACTGTATTCTTCAGGTTGAAGAAAGTATACCAATTCAACACTGGGAGTTCTTGATGGCAGAAGTATAGGAATGTAATATCGCACATGTTGAAGAAAGTTTACAAAACATGAATACTGTGCCTTTCCGCTCCATACGCGGTCTTTGACTCGAGTGTATTTCTTCTGTGAAGAAAGGAAGAAGGGTTGTTTAGTTTTGTTTGTTTGTTTTAATTATTAATCGAAAGTCCATTGGCCGAGATTTAGTAGGTCTCTGACTACTAATTCTCCAAAAGTTTACAAACAATAAATTTGAGACGTGGCAAAAAATTCAGCCAGGAAATTCTTAGCAATCAAGGAGGAGAAACAGTAAATGTGTTTCTAAGTATGAGACTAATTTTGATTAAACTATAATAGTTTATTTGGTCATTATATCTACCTAAAGGAATTTTCTAGGTTAATATATACATATATGGTCAATTGTAATGAAATTAAATATAATAACATTGAAATAGTTTTAACAAAATGATTTAGTACTTGCTTTAGTTTTAGTCTAAATATAATTTTCATTTAATAAATTTATTATAGTATATAGACTACTTAAATTAATATTTGTATATTATATAATATTTTTCTAATAATAATATTTATAATAGTATATCTTAAAAGATTGTATAATATAATTATATATAATATTTTTAATTGAATGAAAAAATTTATTTTATAAAATATAATATTAATTTTTTTTTAAATCTATGAAAGTATCATGTTTTATAATCTAAGTTAAAATGACATAAATCACATTATTAAAAATGCAATCGTTAAGAACTATCATCAATCCATAAAATCCAACCCATATACGAATTAAAATGATTCATCAATCAAATGATATAAATATTTTATACAAATTATTAATAAGATTTTATATATGTTCAGAACAAAAGTTTAATTTCATTAAACATAAGCATTAGGATAGTTTATTATTTTGAAAATTTTAATTAAGATCTAATTTAAAACTAAAATAGCGGTAAATTTTTTATTGAATATCAAAGAGAGCATAACAACACAAGAAACCAAGGAAACTATAAAGCTTTATCTTGGTCCACAAGTTGAACCAGCATCTGAGAGAAATCAAGGGGAAGCATACTATGATCAAGAATATTTCAAGCTGGCCTTTGTTTAGAGGCCCATTTAGCTAGACAATCAACCACACCATTCCACTCACGAGGGATATGCATAAAAGACACAGAATCCAGAGAATTGCATAACTAAATGATCTGTTGAATAACTAGAGCCAAATGTCAATCCACATGCACAAGGTTCCTTTTATTCAATAAATTCACAACCACCTACAAGTTAGTCTCATAGATGATTCTTTTCCAGCCATGTTGACAACATTGTTTCACTGCAACTAAGATAACCAAGGCTTCCATGCAGTTATTAGTATGGTAACCCTTGTATATAGAAAGCAAAACTGAATATCACCAAAACTATCACGCCTAACTCCCCCAATACTAAGTAGACTAGGATTTCCTTGAGAAGAACCATCAGTGTATATGGGAAGAGCTTGAATTATAGATTGAAGCAGTGTCACTCAACCAATAGTAGAGAGCCACCTGTGAGTCTAATGATTGGCCCTTTGTCAAAGTTTGTCAGAGAAGCCTAGTCTCTCTACCAACCACAATAGGGACCCTACCTAGAGATAGCCAATAAGTATCCAAGGTGATCTGAAAGGCTTTAGCTTCCTGAATCTAAGAGCTCCTAGCAAGGGCTATATCATAGAAAAATTAGAGTTGAGAAAGAGTGGGAAAACCATTTCCCCATTGCCATCCTTGAATCAAATTTTGGGAAACATGAAACTTGATAAGTCTACCAAGTCCCTTAGCCATAATGATAAACAAATAAGGAGAGAGGGGATCTCCCTGACGAAGACCTCTAGAAGCCCCAAAAAGTTCTGTTGATTCACCATTAAGAAGGACCGAGAAGGAAGGAGTAGTAACATAGCTAAGAACCCATCTAACCCATTCCTGACTGAAGCCAAAAGCCAGAGGAACTTTCCTCAAGAAATCCTAATTGACTCTGTCATAAGCCTTAGCCATATCAAGCTTAATAAACATAGCATGTTCCCTAGAAGTACACATAGAGTGAATAGCTTCAAAAGCAATAACCACCCCATCCAAAATTTGTTTTCCTGCCACAAAACCCCCTTGTTCCTCAGAGATAACCATGGGAAGCCAAACTTTAAGCCTCTCTGCTAGGAGCTTAGTGATGATTTTGTAGACCACATTACAAAGAGCAAGGGCCTAAACAAGTCTAGCTAATTAGCCTCTTCCTTCTATTGGAATAAAGACTAAGAAAGTAGCATTCAAGGCCCGAAGCATTTCTTTGTTGGAATATGACTCCTAAACCACATCCAAAAGGTCATGATTGATAATATCCTAAAATTCATGAAAGAATTCAATAGGGAAGCCATCAAGCCCTGCAGCTTTTCCCTTCTGCAAGCTAAAGACCACCCCCTCCAAGTTAGACATACTAATTGGCCTCATAAGAGAATCATTCATCTCCTTGGTCACAATAGAGTGAATATAGGACAAGATAGTATTCTCCTCAATCTCTGCTAGAGGTAAATCATCTAAAAAGAGAGTAGATTAAAACTGAATAGCTTCCCTAGAAATAGCTTGAGAAAAGGTCAATCATGTCCCATCAGAAGTAACAAGAGAAGATATATAAGTCTTGTTATGTCGAGCCTACACAGATTTATGGAAAAATGTGGTGTTCTTGTCACCTTCTTGAAGCCAGTCAACTTGAGCCTTCTGTTTCCAATAAATTTCTTCTCTAAGATCCCACTTAGCTAAATCAGTAGAAGATCGAGATTCTGCTATGCCAAGAGCTTCTAAAAAACTCATAACTCAAATTTGCCTGGTAATAACATCAAGACGATCCTGAGCCCTCTTCTTCATAATATGGAGATTATCGAAACAATTCCTGTTCCAATGCTTCAAATTCCTTTTAACATATTGAAGTTTTTTAGAAAAGGAGAACAAAGCAGTGCCATAGGCAAGGCCCCCCTGTCTCCACCAGTGAGCCATTAACTCATGAAGAGAAGAGTCTCAAAGCCACATCAGCTGGAACTTAAAGGGAGGCTTCTTGGGGATAGCAACATAACTAACTATGAGCTTAATAGGCCAATGGTTAGAACCTCTCCAATCAAGAATTTTAGAAGAGAGCGAAAGAGAGCTAGAATTCCAAAAGCAAGAAACAAGGAACCTATCCAATCATTTTGAGATAGCATCATTTCCAATCTTTTGATTGTTCCAATTAAAGAGCCCATGGAGAGGTTTGACATCAAAGAGATGTAAAAGATCAATATTTTTTTGAAGAAGCTTAGAAGAAGGACCCAAGCGAGCCAGCCCACCCCTCTTCTCCTCTAGACTGAGAATAGAGTTGAAGTCTCCAGCCACAATCCAAGGCAAGAAATAATGATATCTTTTGACATGCCTAATATAATCCTAGAGCTTAAACTTGCCAGGGAGATCAATAGGAGCATACACATTAGTAACAAGAACCATCTCTCCAATTTCTAGAGAGGAAGCAACCATTGAGAGAGCCGAGAGGCAAGAAACCCAGAAAAGTGGCGTAACTTTCCTTGGATCCCAGCAAATGGCAAGACCACTAGAGCTCCCCAAAGTACCAATGCACAGACATTGGCCTATAAACCAAATGTTAGGAGCACATCTAAACATGGAGTCCACTAAAAACTTGGTCTCTTGGATATAAAGGATATGTGGAGAATGCTCAACCACTAGCTCATGAATAGTTTTTTGTCTGGGGATGCTATTCAACCCCCTCACATTCCATGAGAAAATAATCATTGAGTAGAGTGGGAAAAATGCTCATGATGACTACAGAAAACTAGCTTATTAGTAATGTGGGGATGGCTTGGGCATAACATAAAACGAAAGAAATAAATGTGAAAAGCATGTCTCTGCCTTCTATTTAATACTTTGGATAATATTATATTGCACTTAGTTATTTATATTTCATTCCAAACCAGTGCATATAAGTTGCACCGTAGAGTCGTGTGAACTTGTAAACTTTAAAGCTTCTGTACAATTCTAAATTTAATATTTACAATGCTTGTACTTGAATGTACAATCAAAATTCAGTTCCCAAAATTACATATTAAGTATAGATATATTTAAAAAATAAATTCTCCATATGGTCTAAATTCATTAGTTATTATACCGTAATGTGTAGTAATAGATAAATTGTACGAATGCTGAAACAATCGTCTAAAGTGATTTCATTTTTGAGATTGTATCGAATCTTGTAGAAGATGGACATGATAAAGGAAGATCAACCTATATGTATTGACATATAAAGATCAATTCTCCGGAAATATGCTGACCTAATTTTCAAAAACATAATAAAGTTTAAAAGTATTTCTCCAAAATTAAATGAATTACACAGGTCTATCGGAAGTGATCTTTTCAATCTCAATCTTACTGTTTCTTATTTTAATGCAAAGTAGCCAAGCTGATTTTGACTTTCACATATGTCAATTGTGTTGTGATATGGTTTTAGCCATGTCTATTGTTTGAAATTGTAGATTTCTCCAATGTAAATGTAAATATGGTTGATATGCGTTGGGTTTATAAATTTTATATTTGTTTTGAGTGACCTAAATATTATTTGATGTATATGAAGAGTATGTTTATATGTATTGAATATTATTATTAGTACTTGCCAATAATTTTTTTAATTGCTTATGTTAATCTGAATTTTAATATGTCAATTAGAATTCATTTTGTTTCAAATTTTTAAATAGATATTATGTTTTAATAAATTTATACTAAAACATTTAAAACTTTAGATTTTTTCTAAATTAATTTTACAAGATTTTATAAATTAGAGTCTTAGATGCAATTCATGTTATTGTCCATGTTATTGTCTAGTAAAAAATTTATCTGTGGTTTATTAAATTGTGCAAACATTATTTTAACATATCATATTTATTAGTAATATAATGTGATATATATGATAAAATATTATTATATATATAATTAAATAATATATTAATAAAATAAAAATAAGATTAAGACATAATAGAAATACAATTAACAAGTAATGATTAAAATAATAATTATTTAAATAATTTAAACCAAAATGTATATTATTGCCAGAACTATATTAAAATAGGTAAATTTTAAAATTTACTATTTAATTATATTATTTTAAGATTATATTTTTATTCAATAAAAAAAATTCTAATTGCAAAAGTTATTATTATTATTGTGTGGCTTTAGTTGTCAATAAAAAATCAATTGTTTTAAATTGACATTTTATTGTCTACTGAGTGGTAACGATATTTCATCTTCATATTATATATTTTCAACTTATAATTTATGTTACATATGTTCTATTTCTATTTAGATTAATTATGTAGAATGTATATTGATTAAATCTAAAGCTAAGACACAATTTATTAAGTTTCTTTTAAATAAATATTAAAATACTAGAGATATTTATTATTAGTAATTTACTTCTATCCAATAGCAATAATAATTATATTACTATAATTGTTAAAATAATCAGTATATTTTGATATTAAATAAATTCATCATTTAATCTCGTTAATTATTATTATTCAAAATTTCAAATATATTAAAACTTACCAAACAAAATTGAGACTTAACTCTAATACTAAAATTAGTTGAAATCTAAATTTAATTATAAACCTAACTCTAATCCTTATTAAATATTAATCATTATTTATCTAATATTGAGCCTCAGGAAGACATTGACATGGTGCAACATCTTCTAGACACTTTATGATGAACTTTTAATGTTCCTTAAACACTTTAGAAAACTTAACCCAAATTCTTTCGAAATGGTTTGGTGAATGATTTGTAGATCTGTAGTTACAATTCTTCTATCTTGCTCCTACACATAAAAAAATATGTTTTTTTTTTCCGGCTGGATTAGGGCTTTCATTGGTCAAGCCCTTAATTGACAAATCAACCTTGAAATTTAAATATAAATATGTAAGCAAAGTGACAAAAATAAAAGTTTTCTCCTTTCTTATAGGAATCCCTTGTCAATAAGGATTTGCAATCTGTGTATCTTGGAGATGTTGAAGTTACAATGAAGGGTGTAGAAAATCTCCATAAATACAATGAATCTACCAAAATCATATCATAGAGCCATGAATTTAAATATGCATCAATAAATGAGATGATGGATTATTTAATATAGGTCTCCTCCCTTGATGGCCAACAAAATGCTAGATCTTGAAGAGAAAATGCTTGCAAAGCATCCTTGAAGTATTTGAATGTCTTGAATGCTTGACGAAACTCTTCTTGCTTGAAGGCTAAAATAACTGTCGATACCTTGTGTGTGATCATGGATTTCAAAAGAAGCTTCCTAGGCTTCTTTATATGTGAGTCTTTACATATAAAAATAAAGAAAGAAAACATGACTACCCAATTATTAAATGTGATAACCCGAAGACAAAACTAGCTATGAGATTTAAAATCCTTGTGAAATGGATCAACCTATTTTGGAAAAGGTTAACCAAGGTCGACCCATTTAAAATGAGGTCAACCTAGGTTGGCCTATCCAATGGTTTGCCTATAGGGAGCCACCTCTGATGTCTCAAAAATTGCATTTGTAAAAGTGAAAAATATGGGGAAAAACAAGAGAAAGAGATGATTAAGCACAGATTCATCCATGGTCCATAAGGTAACTAAAGAATGGGAACTAAAAGATCTTAAATGGTGAGTGCATCCATTTTAAGATGATATAATTTCCATGCATCCAAATAAATGGATGAAGTATCTTTCTCACACTTATTACAATGGGTAAAAGCTTTGAATGTCACGCCCTTTGCTAAACCACGACTTCCATTGTCTTCGTGGAAAAAGCATTCAATCCATTCCCCATATTTGGTTATGATGTTTTATAATGTATTGACATTATTAGCTTGATACCATCAAGTTTATAATTCTAAACATCACTTCTATCACATTTTCATTAACAAAAAATAACGTATTTTATAATATTCCGTTAATTTTTGTTACATGAAATAAATTATGATTGACAAAAATGGAGATAAATATTGATGGATGGAATTGAAATTCACTTGTAGGTCCAAATTATACATTCATACATTTATTAGTTTTAAGGGAACAATTATATGAAAGAAATAGCCTCTTTTTAATCTTGAGTTTGTTAAGATAATTCATTAGCTCATTGTAGCTAGAAATACTTGTAATTCTTGAAAAACCTATCTCCAATTGTAGCAACCTATTCACCCTTGAATGTTTAGGTGGTATCAACTCCATGACATGAGGTGTAGAATTCAAAATATCACTACTAAGCATCCTTTCACATAACAAAAATGGAGTATCTTACAACATTTATATTCGTTATGATACAAAAATGAACTTGAGTTGACAAAGATTGAGATAGATATTTTTATGTTATCCTAATATCACCTTGTGGGTTAAGAAGAGATATCCATAGTTGGTATGGTCAGAGAATAGTCATGTGATAGTTTGATACTCTTTTCCTCTTGGAATGTTAATAAAATATTTATTGGTCCAATTAAACAAAATAGGATTGAACCTTCGCTGATCCAATGTGCTTGCATGTTTCAGCCTCAACTATGTAATAAAGGGATGTGGCCTCACTAGTTCAGTTCATCTAGTTTCACCTAGTTTCCTAGGTTTGATTTATTTATAATAAAAAAATACAACAATATTGAGATGATTGAGATTAAAAAGAAAATCTCACTGAACAATAATGTACTCACCCAAACATGGTAGCACTATTAATTTCTTTCCACAAAATACATAGAATAGAAAAATGTCATTCCTAGAGCATTCTTTGGTTAAATGAAAGAGAACCACCAAAAATAAACATTTTATACCATTGCATTCACCATCACATTGGATAAAATGTTTTGGCTAAACCTGTAGGTTTAGGTGGGACATTCTTACATGTTATAAATTCAGACAATAGTCTTGTCAATACTTCATCATTTTCTTTAATCTCAAGACTAATAAAAAACTTTGACATTCTAATGTAGTCCTTAAGGAAAGGTATAATTGGGGACAAAGAATTTAGTTTCAAATATAGTAACATATTCAATTGTAAAAGGTCAAACCAAGATTAATTATTATGTATTTTGATTAATTATTATTATTTATTTATTTAACTGGAATAGATTTGAACCCAAGAAATTTGAGATAAATGACCTTGAATAAATACTTATAGTTTATTTATTATTGAAGAGTCTAAACAAAATTGAAATATTACTGAAAGATATATTTATTTTTTCTACATTAACTATATGTAAAAAACCTACTACAATATGATGAAACAATGAGAAGAAACAAAACTGAAACAATAAAGTTAGTGTAACAATTCATTAAAAAAGGAAATGCCAAAACTAAACTCGTAAAACTACAAATTCCAGTTGAGATAACAATGTGAACTAATGGAAAAAAAAAAGACACAGGATTGTGAGTCCAGCGTCCAGAGTCCATTGTGTGAGCTCTTTGGTTTTATAATATTTGATTTTGTGATGGTAACCTTCCATTGGTAGCAATAAATAAATATTTAAGCCCAGGAAGCCCAATTGGATGAATCCTCTTATTTCTTCAAACTCCATATCTGATGTTCTCATATTGTGACCCCTCTGTAGAAATCTCTTGCTTCTGCTAATCAGAATTGAAATAATTATTATTTGTTCACCTGAATTTGGAGTGTGAATGTTTAATTGTGCTCTATTTATACATCTTGGAATATGCGACAATTCCTCTCCAACCAGATATGCCAAAGCATGAAAGATGGGCCAACAATCCAAGCAACATGGAGAAAAGAAGACTTGGAGGGAGCAGTACCCAAGCGGGCCCAGAACTCAGGCAAAGAGGAAGCATGCCGACAAGAGCAACCCCTAGTGCTCCACCAAAGGTGCCATATCTGAGTAGAATAGTAGCAATGGAAGAACAGATAGGAGACAGACTCCTCTCCATTACCACACAAAACACAATAAGAGGGGCCCAGACATCCACGTTTACAAAGATTATCCTAGGTAAGACAATGGTTGTGAGCCACTAGCCACATGAAAAAATTGCACTTGGACCAAGAAACTTTATTCCAAACTTGCTTCCACCAAGGGACCTCAGTATCCCCAAATAATTGTCTAGTTATCTTTTGATACCCAGCAGAGAAATGATATTTACCAGACAAGGTACCGCCCCAAGCCAAAACATCTGGACCAAGCAAAGAAGAACACTCTCTAGAGGCCAAAATTTGAGAAAGCTCTTGACGATCCATGTCTGTACCTCTAAGAGGCCAATTAGAAGAATGCTTCCATCTGTAACCAACAACAGGTCCCAATTGATAAGAAGTCTTGTAATGAGCCACTTTATCCCATCCAGCAGCAAGAAAAGAGTCACAAAGAGGCTGAAGATGAGGGTATATGGATAAAATGGAAGGGAATCCATCCCAAGCATCAGACCAAAACAAAGGCTGAGAACCTCCTTTACATATCCAAAACAGACCCCTCTTTACAAACATCGCACCTGTCTTCAAAGTATGCCAAACCATTGAGCCACGACCTTCAAGAGGAAGTGCAAAAAAAGAGCAAGGATTAGCACCATGAAAATATTTATGAGTGATAATACGAGCCCAAAGTTGATGTTGTCCAGAGCACCATCACCAATAAACTTTAGCAGCCAAAGCTTGACTACTTAATAGAGCAGAGCGAAGACCAAGACCACCCTCCTTTTTAGGCCTACAAATAGTTGCCCAATTAACCAAGCTCCATTTAGTACTACACAAATTACCACTCCGAAGGAATTGTCGAGAAAGAGCATCAAACTCCTTGAGAAAGTAAATAGGTGTAGCGTGAACCATGCTGCGATAAGTAGGAAGAGCTTGGATAACAACTTGAAGAAGAGTAACTCGGGCAGTAGTAGAAAGCCATCTATGAGTCCAATGATTTACCTTATCCTAAAGCTTGGTAATCAAATTTTTCTAGAAGAGACGTGATTGCTTGGAAACGGTAATAGGGATGCCGAGATAAGTCAAAGGAAGTGATCCTATCTGAAACCGTAGGATACCAACAATCCTGTGCTGAATAGAATCAGTAGTGTTAAAAAAGTAAATGGAAGATTTGTGCTCATTAACTTTCTGGCCTAAAGCTGCCAAATAAACGTCCAAAGCATGTTGAAAGGCTTCATCTTCCTTGATCCTAGCAAGACCAACAAGAGCAGAATCATCAACAAATTGAAGATGGGAAAGAGAAGGTAAGCCATTACCCCACTGCCAGCCTTGAATAGAATTCTGGGACACTTGATGCTTAATGAATCTGCCCAAGCTTTCAGCCATGATGATGAATAGATATGGGGAGAGAGGGTCACCCTGGCGGAGGCCTCTAGAAGCACCAAATAGTTGAGAAGGTTGACCATTAATAAGAACAAAAAAAGAGGCAGAAGTAACA
>CM053787.1:303640503-303763003 GCA_028749045.1 Cupressus sempervirens | reverse complement strand
TCAAAGTAAACTACAAAAAACTTACCAATGTAAGGTCGTAGCACTGTATTCAGCAACCATATGAATGTGCTAGGTTAATTCGAAAGCCCAAAATGCATAACCATCCATTCATACAAACCATCTCTTGTCTTAAATGTTCTCTTCCATTCATCTTCCTCTTGAATGTGTATGTGGTGGTAACCACTTTAGAGATCAATCTTGCTGAAGTACTTAGCCCCCAGTAATTCATCCATCATGTCCTCTATCTGAGGAATAGGAAACCAAGACTTAATGGTAATCTTATTGATTGCTATGCTATTACTGCACATCCTCCATGTGCCATCTTTCTTTGGAGTCAACAATGCACATAATACACACGAACTCATGCTTTCCCTGACCAGACCCTTTTGCATTAGTTTTGTCAAATTTTTATTCAACTTTGCATGTTGTGTAGGATTCAACTGATGGGCAATCTCTTTTGGGTTGGAGACCATCAGGTAGTTCCTCAGGAGCAACATCAACAACCTCCTCCAACACCTCTTTCTTGTTCTTCTCCTCTTAGTACTAGTGCATAAAAACAACCTGTTACCTTCATTTCTTTGACAACTGCTCTTGCAGACAACATGGTTTCATTCTTTTTTTCATCCTTAAGTGGCAACGCAACCACTTTAGAGCCATCCTTCCAAAATGTGTAAGTTTTTTTTCCCCATCATGCATGACATTCCTATAATACTACCATGGTCTTCCCAGCAACATATGGAAAGCATCCATAGGGATAACATCACACCATATCTCATCCTTATAAATTTTTCCTATGGTAAATCTGATTAAACATCTTTTATCAACTGTTACTTCATTTCCTTTCTTAAACCATGCAATACGATAAGAGAAAGGGTGCCTCACACATTGTAAATATTATTTCTCTACCATTTTTCTAGATACCATATTTTCACAACTACCCCCATCAACAATAACTTGACATATCTTTCCACTAGAAGTGCAACTAGTTCTAAAAATGTTGGTTTGGAACCAAGAATCGTTAGAGTTCTTTGTGGGAACTTCATATTTTTCTAGGATGATCATTGATCTCCTCATCATAAGGGTTTCTCCCACATCTGGTGAGAATTCTTGCTCCTCCTCCTCTAGCTAAGCTAGGTTCACACTAGGCTATCTTCCTTGATTTGTTTTTGGAATGTTATAGTTTGAGCATTGAAAGGTTCTATGTCCTTCTTCTCCACATCTAAACTAGGTAAAGCACATCTATTGGGTTTCCTATCCTCTTCTACTATCATAACTTCATCCTCACTGAAATCCCCTTCCTCTTTCCTATTTTGTAGGATCTTGTCTAGAGTCTATATTTCTTTCAATGACTTGGGAGGATTCTCCTTGACCGTAGTTAGAAATTCCTCAAAATGGTGTTGAGGGACCACTTCTTCCTCCACTATTCCTCTGATTGTACTATTAATTCTTCTTTTCTTTAGCATTTAGAGCTAATTGGTAGGCTTCCTCCATATTGTTAACATGATGCATGGTTAGTTCATCTTGGATAGAGAATTTAAGGCCATTCACATATCTAGTAGCCACCTACTCATCATCTTCTAGATACTTTATTCTCATTGATGACTTATAGAATTCATTTGTGTGCTCTTTTACAGAAGACAAATTTTGCTTCAAATTTTGGAACTCACAAAACAAGGTTTGTGAGTAGTCTAACTGTAAGAACTTTTCTTGAAGCTTTTTCTCCATCTTGCCCCACATTTTGATATTTTCCTTTTGTTTTCTCGTTCGTTCCTTTTGGAGGTGATCCCACCATATCATTGCATGTCCCATTAATTTTATGTAGGAAAACTTCATCTTCTTTCCCTCTGCCACAGGCTTCCATTCAAAAAATTTACCCATCTCATTTACCCAATCTATCAACTCTTATGGCTTAAGACTACCAGCATAGTCTGAGACTTCGATCATGATCCCTTCATTTTTCCCTTCTAAAGCCCAAAGCACTCTATCTTCATTGCTCAACTCTTCCAAGGGTTCTTCTTCATTTTGATTAAAACCTCTTCAATTTCCCTCTTCATTTGATTTATCCTCTCCATGTGATACTGTTATTCCTTGATTATCTATTCCCTCATTCAACCATTCAATCTACCTCTACATATCCAACATAAATATTTGCATTGGAGTGACACCTCATCTTCCTCTTCCTCTCTCAAGGCCATCTTCTCACTCTGATACCAAATTATGTAGCACAAACCTTGTTCAAAATAATACTCAGAAAATAACAACACAACACAGATTTTCAAATACCAAATTCTTCATTCAACTTCTCCAACTCTACTCTACCTTACAATGAAAGAAAATTCCTACTTATTACAATTCGAAAAATTACCATATTTGGTAGATTTTTAGAAAAACAAAAATTTTCATTTTTGGTAATTTCTAAAATCCATCTTATGGATCCCAATTTTTCCCAAGAAAAGCCCCCAACTAAGGTAATAAAGTGGACCATTTTTGAAAATCAATCACTAACCACAAAAATAGAATCATTACCTCACTGAGTGTGTGGGAGCCCCAATACAAAATCCATACTCACATCGGTCCATGGTTTGATGGGTACTAGTAAAGGCATATATAATCCTGTATTCTACGAATGTCTATTAGCCACTTGTCTTAAATGCTATCTTCCATACATCTCCCTCTTAAATGTGGATCTGGTGGTAGCCTCTTCAGAGATCAATCTTGCTGAATTACTTAGCACCCACTAATTCATCCATTATGTCCTTTATCCGAGGAATAGGAAACTGGTAGTTAATGGTAATCTTATTGATTGTTCTTATATCAGTGCACATCCTCCATGTGCCATCCTTCTTTGTAGTCAACAATGCGAGTATTGCACACTGACTCATGCTTTCCCTAAATAGACCCTTTTGCATCAGTTTTGTCACTTGTTTATTCAACTCTACATGTTGTGTTGGATTCAACCGATAAGCTACTTGATTAGGAAATGTTGCTCCAAGAATAAGATCAAGATGATGTTGAATATCTCTTTTGGGTGGGAGACCATTAGGTAGTTTCTTAGGAGCAACCTCAACAAACTCCTCCAACACCTTCATTGCCTCAGGTGGCACCACATTTTCTTGTTCTTCTCCTCTTTTTAGTACTAGTGCATAACAAAAACCTATTACTTTCATTTCTCTGACAACTTTTGTTTTAGACAACATGGTTTCATTCTTCTTTTCATCCTTAAAAGGCAACAAAACCAATGTGTAAGTATTTTTCTCCCCATCTTCGAAAACCTTCCTATAATGCTTCCATGATCTTCCCAACAACATATGGCATGCATCCATAGGGATAACATCACACCATATCTCATCCTTAACAAATTTTCCTATGGTAAATCTAACTAAACATCTTTTATCAATTTTTACTTCATTTCCTTTCATAAACCATGCAATATGATAAGGGCGAGGGTGCTTCTCACATTCTAAATTTAATTTCTCTACCATTTCTATAGATACCATATTCTCATGAAACTACCCCCATCAACAATAACTTGACATGCCTTTCCACTAGAAGTGCAACTAGTTCTAAAAATGTTTGTCTGGAGCCATGAATCGTCAAAGGTCTTTGCAGGAACTTCATCTTTTTCTAGGATGATCATTGATCTCCTCATCATGAGGGTTTCTCCCACATCTAGTGAGACTTTTTGTTCCTCTTCTAGCTGAGCTAGGTTCACTCTAGGCTATCTTCCTTGATTTGTTTCTGGCATGTTATAGTTTGAGTATTCAAAGGCTCTATGTCCTTCTCCACATTAAAATAGGTGATCTTGTCTAGAGTCTGTATTTTTTTTGAAGCCTTGGGAGGATTATCCTTGACCATAATTAGAACCTCCTCAAAATGGTGTTGAGGCACCCCTTCTTCCTCTTCTATTCCTCTGATTGTATTGTCAATTCTTCTTTTCTTCAACCTTTAGAGCTAATTGGTAGGCTTCCTCCATATTCTTAACATGATGCATGCTCAATGCATCTTGGATAGAGAATTTAAGGCCATTCACATATCTAGTAGCCACTTGCTCATCATCTTCTTGATGCTCTATTCTCATGGATATCTTATAGAATGGGAAGGGGAATATTGCAAAGGTCCAACTTGTTCCCACTAGTATCACTAATGGTAGGCCAAGCTATAGAGGCCGAGAAAAGCAAGCAATAGCTAACCTATTGACATACTAGAATGTACTGACCTAGTCTCCATTAGATGGGCTGAGCCAAGCATGGGATGAGAAGAGAGATGAACCCAACCTACACTACTAAAGCCAATCTATCCTACCTCCATGCAAACTAGTGGTGCTCCTACCCTAACCTTTCCTACTGCAAGAAATGGCTATGGATCTAGGATTGTAACTTGTAGAGGACAAATTTTGCTTCAAACTCTAGAAATTACGAAACATGGTTTTTGAGTAGTCTAATGGTAAGAACTTTTCTCAAAGCTTTTTCTCCATCTTGCTCCATGTTTTGATCTTTTCCTTTTGTTTTTTGGTTTGTTCCTTTTGGAGGTGATCCCACCATATCATTCCATGTCCCTTTAATTTTGTGCAGGAAAACTTCATCTTCTTTTCCTCTACCATAGACTTCCATTCAAAAAATTTACCCATCTCATTTAGCCAGTCTATCAACTCTTTTGGCTTAAGACTACTAGCATAGTATGAGACTTTGATCTTGATCCCTTCATTTTTCCTTCTAAAGCTTGAAGTACTCTATCTTCATAGTTCAACTCTTCCAAGGGTTCTTCATTTTCTTCATTTTGATTAACACCTCTTCGATTTCCCTCTTTATCTGATTCATCCTATGCTTGTGCTACTGGTATTCCTTGATTATCCATTCTCTCATTGAACCATTCAATCTACCTGTGCATATCCAACATAAATCTCTACATTGGAGTGACACCTCCTCTTCCTCTTCCTCTTCCTTTTCCTCTTGTAGCCATCTTCCCACTTTGATACCAAATGATGTAGCCCAAACCCTATTTAAAACAATACTCAGAAAATAATAAGACAACACAGATTTTTAAACAGTAGATTCTTCATTCAACTTCTCCAACTATATTCTACCTTACAATGAAAGAAAATTCCTACTTATTACAATTTTGAAAATTACCATATTTGGTAGATTTTTGAATAAAATAGAATTTTCCATTTTTGGTAATTTCTAAAATCCATACTACAAATCTCTATTTTTCCTAAGAAAAGCCCCCAACTAAGGCAAGATGAATTGCCAACTAATCTATGAAATCAAGATTTTTATTTTGGATTTATTAAAAAAACAACTTCCTAAAAAATTGGGAAAAAAATAAAAAAACTCAATTCTGGAGGTCATGATGAAATTTTAGGCTCCTAAAAATATGTCAAAATGGCCACCTATCGATCTAAGCTCATTAACAATCCAAATAACTCCTCCTCATGTGACTGCCTATAAAATTTCAGCCAAAACCCATATCTAAGTCAAAAGTTACAACTCCCAGAAGTTGATACATCATTTTACCACTAAACACTTTGGTGAACCTGATGAGTCCACTCTTTTTTATTTTGTAGTTAGATTTTATTTATCTCTCATTCTTTGGCCTCAACTTCATCTTCTTTTGGTCAACCTAACTTGGGCCTCTTTCTTTTTGGAGTTAGATGTTTTGTTGGGGGGTATTTACCTTCTTTTGGTGAACCTACCCTTTTGACCCTTTTTCATAAAATTAGATCTGGCTATCTTGTCGTTAGATATCTCTTTTATGTTCTTTTTTATATTTTTATGGTTAGATCTCATTAGGGTTCCCTTTTGTGATCTCCCCTTTTATGAGCTTAATTACATGAAGTCCAACCTATAGTATTCTTGTTAGGCGATATCATAGACTCATGGGTTATTTTGATCATGATTCCTCTTTTCTTCCTAGGTCTCATGATCTTAATCCTATAATGGAGCATAAATCTTTTCACTCATCCCATGATGAAGTCAAGAGATTTTTAAGAGTTTCCCATCTACAAAGATTATAAGCTTGCTCTCTAGTGAATTTAATAAATTGGTAACTTGGCTTGCTCAAGAAAATCAGAATCTCAATTGTGTTGTTATTGTTGAAGCTCTTAAGAAGATTGTTAATAATGATGAAAATAATCTTTCTATCTTGCATTTTATATCTCACTGTATTAATACTCATGCGAAGTATTCAATAGAATGTACTCAAGAGTTAGGATATCCTCGTTCTTCCATAGTCGTTGAACCTTCTATCCCAATTTCTACCACTCTTTCTAGCATACCTAAATATCCTCCACCAATTATGACTACTTCTTCCCAAGTGTCGACTCCTTTAAGTGTTCTTCTTCGTATCCTTTCACTTCTTGTGGGTTTTCCTTGTACTTCCATTCCTTCTTCATTTCCCACGTATAATGCAATTCCTTTTACTTATTCAAACCCTTTACCTATTCCTTCTCATCCTCCACCAACATGTTTACATGTTCCTTCTACTTCTTATGACTTTCCTAATCCATTTGTGATACCTATGTCTACTAGTGTTGCTTCTGATCTTACCATTAGTACATTGGTCCAAACTGTCACTTCTTTACAACAACAACTTGTTCAATTAACTCAATCTAAGTATAATATTCCTACATGTGTTGTTTCTAATCCCCTTTAATTCAAATATTCCACCTAGTCATGAGACATGGCCATAGCGCATCATAGATCCTCTCTGTACACTTGGCAACATGTTGAGGTACCTACTCTTGAGACTTATAATGGTAAGGGAGATCATGTGATTCATGTTAAAACTTTCTAGACTATATCTAGTGATTCTTCTCATGATTATAAGATTATGGATAAGTTGTTCTCACATAAATTTAGGGATAGAGCCTTGCAATGGTATTTATCTCTAGCTCCTTATTCTATTGTTTATTTTAAAACTGTTTGTAATTCTTTCATTCAATAGTTCAAAATAATACTAGTCCTCAAATTTCTTTAACAGATTTAATGTAGTGTAAGCATAATATTAAAGAAGAAGTTACTGATTTATTAGTAGATTTAAACATTTGTATGCTCTGATCTCTTATCCTATTCCTGATCATGATATTCAGTGTATCTTTATTTCTTATTTACAAAAAGATGTTAGGGATAAGATTCCTTACTATGTATACTTCCTTTTCACACTTATATGCAATTCTTCACCATTACTAGTTACAAGTGAGTCAACTCAAGAGCTCTAGTCTAGTGGCTCATGTTTCTACTGATAAGAGTGATGACACTGGATATTCAAAGAAGTTATCTAAACCTAATAATTTCATCAAAATTGATATACAGTTGATGATCAAGTGGCAACTACATCTTGAGGTACAACTACTTTTTTCTCTATATTTAATCCTAATCGTCTTTTCTTATTTTTTTATTGGTCATTAGTATTTCTAAAATGATAGATTATGATTAGTATTAACAACTAGGAACAAAAAGAATTTCTAAGATTTAGTTAACTTTTATCTCTTGATAATAGAAGTTTCACCTTCATTAAGTTTGAAGATAATATTCTTTAAAAAAATGTAAAAACTTTAATATAACCACTATTTTCGATTAAGGGTTAAAATAGATTTAATAAAGGAACCCCAAATCCTAATTTTCTTTACATTTAAGAACAGTCATTTCTTTCTTTAAATTTGGATATATTGCTTAATTAATCTATCTTATACTTAACACACAAAACAAGTGAAAGAAATATGCAGACTATGTATGTGCCTTACATTTAATATTTTGCAAAGGCAAGTAGAAATGGTTGCTCTTTTCTCCATGATAGGTTGTTTGAAGATTTTGAGGTACTTTCCAATCTTAAATCTTCAAGTGGTGGCATTGGTTGGTAGTTCATGGGCCTCATGCCTTGCAGGGTTGCCTCACAGGTCAGAACCCTCTGTAAAAAAAAACTATTTGAAAAGGAGAAATAAAATTCAAAACCTTACATAAAGTGTTCCTCTAATTTGTGGTTATTGTGTTTGTGTGTGTGTGTGTGTGTGTGTCTGTGTGTGTGTGTGTGTGTGTGTGTTTTTTTCGGAGAGTGTGGATGAGTATGATTGTGCTTTGTTTTTTTTTTTCAAACTCGTCTTTAGAAAGCCAATCTAGGGAAAATTGGTCTCATATTCATTTGGCTTTATTCATTTAAGCTCGCAGTGCTTAAATATTCAATTGAAATTTGTGATGGAAGGAAAGTCGATTAGTTTCCCATCTTCACATAGTTCAAAAACTTTGAATTGATTTAACAATTTGAAATAGAAGGCATAATATTATAGATGTTGATGTAGTGCTTTTATGTCATTGAATATGGGCTAGTTAGGCATAGGAGAGAGAAGACAACACTCTTTATTAGTTGGAAGCCAATACAAAGTGGTAAAGAATTATCTAATGAGAGAAAAAAGAGGGTTATCTTTTGGAAAATATAGTTCTATATGACATTTAATATCTTCTTTGTCAAATTAGATTTTGAATTTTGATATATTTGATACAAGGGCTCCAAGAGTGAAAGTTCAAAAATTAAAGTGGTTAACTTTCAAATTTGAGTATGTATTATTCAATTATGGATATGATTCTATGAACTTTTCATTTTATCGTAGCATGCCTCTAAATAATAAATTGATAAGCTTATCATGCTTTATAGAACCAACATTTCCTCAACATAAGAAAAGATAAGAATGTAGTGTAAATGATCATATAAATAGTTTTAAAAGATTTGATAGATACATCATTATGAAGGAAACAATTAAGCCTATGTACAAGATTAGTCACCATAGTTATGTTAAAAACCAAGGAGAAAAGAAATCAGAGGAGAGAAACCTAAATATGCGGCTAATCTATTATTTTTTATAGAAAAATACATATTAAGTACCATCTATAGTGGAGCATTTATAATAGACACTTGAGATAAATAGAAAAAGACAACTAAATTTGTTGTGTTAAACAGTTAGTTTGTCATGCCGACCATAAATTGTTGATGTTGATAATTTATCCTTGCTGGTTAACTCTCTCTCTTTCTCTATATATATAATTAAATTTAATATAGTTTTAATTAATCTATTTCAATATTGTGCTACTCATTATTATTCTATTAAACTGTAGAGAAATAAAATAATATTATTAGTGAGAAGCATTATTGATTTGTGAAAAGTGATACGTTCTACACTACTCTGCATAGAAAATAATTTTATATATTTTATACAAGGAAAGAGGTTAGAGCTTTCGAATTCTAATTTGAATAAATGTTATATAATGTACCAATATTTTTATTTCAAATAAAAATAAATTAATTGATGTTCCTGATTTAATTTAGATTTTTTAAATGAATCATATTTTAAATTACACTTAAAAGAATGTGTTGAAGAGTACAAAACAGGGATTCTATATATGTGTGTTTGGGGATTGTTTTATGTGTGTATGAAAAAAAAAATCACACACGCTGAATCAAAAAATAATAATAAGAAACGTGCATAATGTGACCATACAAGTTAGCATATGAATTGAGCATAATTTTATAGATATCGATGCTGTGCTTTTTATATTATTGAAATATGCACAAATACCACAAAACTTGTCATTATTTTGTTCGTCTCTCTCTCAAACGAGAAAATGATAATTTTTTAAAAATTTGTCAATATTTTTTTGTAATTTTTGAAGGTGGCTATAGACAATAGTGACGCTTTATGGGCTATTTCCGTTACCCAGTATAAAACTATCAAATTTTGAAACTAGTATTTGATCAAGATAAGCATGAAAGATAATTTAATGAATGATGACTAAACCTAAATCATGTGAGTGGACATTTTTTTCCTTTAGGATTCTATAATTTTAGTCGGCTGTATAGTCAGGATGTGTCTCCTCTTGATGTGGTGCAAGTGTATATCCCATAGATTTGGGAGTCAGTAATTACATTTATTTTACATATTGTTTAATACATTCAATAATAAGGTACATTTGATTTTATTTTGTTTGTTGTGTCTTTAGTTTAGTAATAATAAAGAATTAAAACATTTCAATTTTCTTTTGATTTTTAAATTTTTGTGTAAATGTCTACAATTGTTTGTATATTATACTGGACTTATTGATGTGGGTTGATGATGAAAAAATTGCCAATTCAACTCAACAATTTCAAGCAAGATCATTTTTATGAACATTATTCTATGTTTGCTAATATGGTTCTATCAAGGAGTTTCTTCTCAATATACTACTGTAAATTTTTCGGAAATTAGTTGACTAATATCTGAATATCCCTATGAATGGAATTAAGGACCCTTACTTTAGTATAGTGAATTTTTTATGTTACCTATAGGATTTAGGAATCTTTGATCATTATTCTTTGATTACATTTGTCTTATATTAGGATGCTCTTTTTATGATTAAATTTCTATTCTATCAAGATATTCCAACTATATATTGCATTCACATTGCTCAAAAGGAAGTAAGAAGTTAACAATGCATGGTTTTATCCTTCAATTATCAATTCTAAATATTGGAGCACACTAAAATATTAGCTAGATTTTGCGGATGAATTAGACTTTTTTGCTATTTAGTTTCATTGTTCACCCCTTATTATTGGACATTTGTTCCTCAAATGTCCATTGGATCGTTGTTGTAGATCTACTCCCAACATCACAATTCTATTTTCACCTCTTATTATTGGGTGTTTGTTCCTCAAATGTCAATTGGATTCTAGATGGAACAAATTTTTTCCCTTTGGACTAGTGAGGGTGCTTGGTTGTTTTCACCTTCAACCAAAATATCTTGTGTTATTGATTATTCAGAATTCTTAATTATTAGAATTCAAATCACACTCCTTCCATTTCTTTATTTTCTATTTTTTTGTTTTCCTCAGTTGAACCTCTATCTCGTAGCCAAAATCTTCTTTTATTTATTATTCAAATTCTTAATTACTAGAATTCAAATCCCACTCCTTTTTTTGTTTTGCTTAATTAGACCTCTATATTATAGGTGATTTGTACCATATTTGATTAAAATTAAAATTTCTACAATCTAATTTAGTTCTAAATTTTAGAAAATTGCATATATGAAATATTCAATCTTTGTTAGGGATTGGTTACTCTTCTTTCTCATTACCTCCATAAATTTTTAGTCGTATTCTCTATCCATCTCATTTTGCTCAAACTCATGGATGGAGCTTTCAAAGATTCAATTTTCGGTATGCTAGGATTCAATCCTTGATATGGAAGGATTTTTGGGGATTTCATGGGAATTTTGAAACTGAATATAAGCAATCAAGAATTCAGCCCAAGTAAAAACCAGATCTAGATATGGACTTACAGCCTGCTGAATCTGAATTTAGAGTTTTAACCCAAGGCTCCTACCAAACTATATTATGCAGCCCATTACCTTATAAAGATTCAAGAATCGGCCCTAATTTTGACCAAACTCTAAAATATGTTGTGGTTGCATATTTTATTCATTTCGAACCCCTGCATATCTAGATACATGAATCTGTTGTTCAGGTGACCTAGGCTTCATGGAAGCACAGAGATAGTCATACAAGGCCGATAGCATTGGTGTGAATGCTTATATCCATTACAAAATTGAGAATCTTGCATCTGATTGAGTAGTTTCTCCAATACGAAGTAGGATTACAGCAAATCCATTGTGTCGGAGAGGAAAACCCTATCTGGGTAGGAAGAATGACAGTATGAGTTTGGGAATACAATATTTCCTCACCAATGATGCATATAATTATTTTTTGTCCGTTTCAAGCAGCACCGTGAGGACAAAATCATGAGATAATCAAATCAAGAGAAAAAGAAAGTTTATTAAAAGGAATTTTTTTAATTTTAGAATATAAATTATTGATATTGACAAACATAGATATTTCGATATATTTGATTTTATAAAAGAAAATTTGGAAAACATGAAAAAATGAATTTGAAGTCTTATTTAAAAAAAAAAAAATTGTCATTATTAAATTTTTTTAAATGATAGATAACAATTAGTAGTAAAGAATAATCTTTAAATTAAGAATTATCATATTTCAATATGTTTAGAGAGTCACGCCTAATGTTTAAAAAAAAGTGAAAAGAAAAGATAGAGTTTTATTTACTTTCTTTAATGGTTTTTGTCTCATGATTGTGGTTGAATTTAGAATATATGTGCTCTAGCTCTATGGTAGTTGGCAATTTCTAACAAGATGCAAAATACTAACATTTTATGGTAAGAAATAGGTTGGCAATTACTTTTTAAAATGGTAGGATTTGTGCTTATAAATCTAAAAGAATTGAAAAAATAGTTATAAATTGTTTTCAAGGCTTTCTATACAATTTGGTAGAAAATAACAAAATTCTATGTAGTTTAAGAAAGCATCACATAAGTTAAAAACTTTTTTACTAACAAAATTCAAGGAGGATTTTAGAGAAGAATATAAGAGTTAATCTTAAATGATTTTCTACAATAGAAAATAACAAAATTCTATGTAGTTTAGGAAAGCATCACACAAGTTAAAAACTTTTTTACTAACAAAATTCAAGGAGGATTTTAGAGAATAATATAAGAGTTAATCTTAAATGATTTTCTACAACCACAAGTATCTAAAACTATCCTCTATCTAAATGTGGTGGCAACAAAGAATAAGAAAAAAATCACCAATGTATACAAAAATCAATGCTATGACATAATTTGACTTACAACATATTGGATTTTAATCTTGTTAATGAAGAGGATTTTTTTATTTGAAAAATCCTTATAAGGGAAAATACATAATTAAAAATTATTGACTCGGTAAAGATACATTACATTTTTTCTGGATGCTGAAAGTATTGGTCAAGCGTCTAGTATATGAATGCTTCACATGTAGTTTGGTCTTTTGTTGGGCATTATCAAATTTAAAGATAATATACAAAATCTTAGATTAAGATGTTTAGAGGTTTGTAGTTGGGAAGTTGCATGTTATGATAGTTAATGTGGAAATTTGTTTGAAACATATTGTAAGCTCAAGGATTCTCTACTTCTTACAAACATATTAAATCTAGATAATTATAAAAAAAATATTGAACACATATAGAATCTAGCTAATTATAAAAGAAATTTCAAATAAGAGAGTTAAAAGTACTCTTCAGTATAACAAAATAGAATGAAAAATTAAAAATATAAAAATTAACAAATACAAACAATAATTCAATATATTACAGATGGATATAAAACCTAGAAAAATTAGATTGACCATGCATATTTGAAGTTTAAAGAACATAATTTTATTATTATTAAATAATACATTAAATACATCTATATATTATTTTGAGTCAATATTTAGTAAATAAATAAAAAAGCCTCTGAGGTCTTCTTGATGTTGTATATGTTTTTTTTACCCCTATATTTAATACATAAAAAAAAAATTTAAAAACAATGAAAATGGATCAGTCAATACTTTTTTCATTTACACGAGAAAAATTAAATAAATACTTTTGCATGTGCAGAAAATCATAACAAAATAAAGGTTAAAATATGACCTCTTCTTTCCCCCATATATTGGCCATTTTGACGTTGAGGTATATCCCTTTTTGTTTGGGTGAAGAAAAGTAGACGTCATTGTGCTCATAACTTGAGTGATCTGCTGAATAACTAGAGCCAAATATCAATCCACATTCACAAGGTTCTGTCTATTAAATAGATCAAAACCACTTGCGAGTTAGTCTCATAGATAATTCTTCTCCAGCCATGTTGACAAAACTGTTCCATTGCAACCAAGATGGCAAGGGCTTCCATGAGGTTATTTATAGGGTAACCCTTGTATATAGAAAACAGAAATTGAATATCACCAGAGTTGTCACGCCTAACTCTCCCAATATTTAGTACTTTGATTAACATTTCTCTATCAATATTCACCATGACTATTTATGAGTTGTTATCTGTTAAGAGTGGAAGCCACAGATGGAGCCCACAGTTTAAGACGTTCTTTCATTTCTTCTACTTTTTTCTCATTTGGCGATGGTAGCCTCTCTTGATTAGTAATAATTAGATGCTTAAGTCCAGGAACAATATTTGCTAATCTTGGGCTCAGTTGTTACTTGTTAAACTGGAAACCCAGATGCACAAATCCTCTTATTTTTTGAAGCTCCACACCTATTGTACTCATAATGCTACCTCTGTATTGAAGCACTTGCTCATTTGGATTATGAGCATGTAGTGTTGTAATCTTCATCGATGGGAAAACTAAAGATATATATGTATGGTTTTATGCATGTACAAATTTAAAAAAAAATTCGCAAGCGCTATATAAAAAAATAATAATAACAAGAATTGAGGTGAAAAATGTGACTAATTTTTCAGCCATACACACGGAGTTTGATATCAACGTCGGGTTTGCCTTTTTTAAATTTGTTTTTAAATTGAAAATGAGACTGGAAGCTTTAAAGATTGTTCATGTTGGAATGTAAAGTTGACCCATTGATTGATACATGTCAACAGTGTTGGGCTATATATATGGATGGTTTTATGCGTGTATGAATAAAATGATTGCATGCGTTGTATAAAAAATAATAATAACAAGAATTAAGGTGAAAAACATGACTAATTTTTCAGCCATACATGTGGAGTTTGATATCAACATCAACTTTGCCTTTCTTTTATTTATTTTTAAATGCAAAATGATATTGGAAGCTTTATAGATTGTTCACATTGGAATGTAATGTAGACCCATTGATTGATATACGTCAACAGTGTTGGGCTATGATTTCAACCATGTCTACTCTTTGCATTTGAAGTTGTGTGGTCTATAAAATACTAGCACTTGTACCCCAAAGCTCTAAGGTCAGGCTGATATTATTTGTGCAAATTTGTAAAATTCTAGCATAGCAGTAAACTTGCTCAAAAAAAAATCTCTTTTTGATATCTTATGAGCCACGTGAATTCTTCCATAAAACATTGTATTAAAATATTGTAGACATTTTTAATGTGAGAAGTATTCCATACATAGTTTGATCAAGCGGGTTTGTATTTTATTGTTCACTTTAAAAAGGAATTTTGATAGATGTATTTTCAAAGGATATATATTTTGAATTTAGTATATTAATTATTATATTTTTCAAAATTTTGTATATAATAAGTTATCTTTTATAATATCATAATATACATATATATAATTTAAAAAATTTTAAATTTTTTATCATGTTAAACTTTTGTACATCTAAGTCTTAATACTACAGGGCATAAAAAATGATAATATAAGATTTTTTGTATGTTTTAATCCTAATAAATTGTTGAACATAAATGAAGTCCCTAGAATTATGGATGTGATTTTGAAAATCAGAATTTTTGATGTGACTTACAATCTTCCCATCACTTTTCCAATATTTAAATTATTGATTTTTTTTTGTTGTTCTTTAAGTACTTGTTTTGGATTTTGATTGGCATTCACTTGTAGATTTGTTTCTATATGAATAGTTATAGTCTGAGGTGACACAACTTGAATTTTCCAAATTTGAGAATACACATGAACATGGAGCAGTTTGTATTTGGAACTTCAACAGAAGCAACTTTTGTCAAAAATCTACCATGATTATTATAGGATATATCAACTGAAGAAAGTCTTATCATTTGATAAATATGATGGTGATATTGAAAACCCATATCAAGTCACCCCCAAGGAAACCTCAATATATTCACTTGAACAAAGGCCTATGGTAAAGAAGTCTTGTAAATACATCTTTTAAATTTTAAGTTTAAAATGTCTAACAACATATTCACATAGTGATGTGTATTAACATATTGCCTTGATGTCCAAAGAATGTTCAATGCTCAAGAAGATATTCCAATTAAGAATAAATCTAATTTTCATCCTCATTAACCAAGATCTTTTGTTGGATTAGGGAGTCCTCTTACATCTCATGTAATTTCCATTAGCATGCCCTCTTCTCCTGCCAAATTTTAGATTGAGCAAGTTAAGGTCTCTTTTCGTACTCAGGTAGCTAAAGAGGATGTAGAGATGTCAAAATTATGGAACCCTTCAAACGTATCCTTTAAATTTACTAAAATAAAACTGGAAACAAGTAAAGGTGTATTCACAACCCATACCTATAGGAAATGCATATGCTGAAGCAATGAAAAAGGGAACCATTCCAAACTTCTCAGTTGAGAGATGTAACTTTGACAACAAAACAAAAGCCAACAACTTTGTCTATTTTAAGATGAGATTTGGAAAGATTGAACACCATCTCTCTTGTCTTCATGGAAAGACAGTGGAAGGGATGGTGGTTTTTACTAGAGATTACGAGATATAATCTTTGCTTTTGGATCGATACTTTGGGTGAAAAAAACTCATGTACACTTGAGTTTTCTTGTTAGGTTCTTTCTATACTTTTATATGATAAAACCAATTTTATTTGGTATGATATATTTCTTGAAGGCTTTGCTTGGGGTAAGACATGGTTTCTAAAAATCAATTGGCAAAGCTCATATTTACAGTTCTAAAATGCACAGATGGATAATGACTTCAAAATTTCAAACATTTATATCATTATTTGGTCCAATGAGACATAGAGAGTAGAGACGAATACTTTTATTACTATTCTTTAGGTCTTAAAATATGTATTGGTACCTAAATAACACATTGTCTTTATTCTTGAAAAATACATTTAGAATGTTGGCTGCATTCAGCTAGTATTAGTGTTTCCTATCATTACCTCTAGCTAATTCAAGTCTATGACAATGCATACTACGTTACAAGGTCAGCTGCAACTATAAAATGCAAGCTTAAGTCAGCGGTTGGTGATATAATGATAGTTATTTATATGCCAACATAAAAGTTTTTGTTATCCAAATTTTAACATCTTAATATTTTTTCCTAGTACATAAATCTATTTTGTTTTATTACTCATTTTTCTGAATTTTATGATTACTTTATTTCACTTTAGGCAATTATATTCTGAGCTTTGTTTTTTCTACTTAACTTTAGAGGATTTTATTTATTTTGTTTACCTTGTCTCTACTAAATTTGAATCATGCTAGCCTTATCATATGAGAATTGATTTAGTTTTTCCTAACTAGATGCTTAGTAAAAATAATTTTCTGAATAAGATGCAAAACAACAAAGAGTTGTAAATAAATGCTAAATTGTTGGATTTGTTGTGATTTTAATTTGTAGTTTTGAACAGGACAAACATTACTATCAGATATTTTGGACCAGATCAGAGTCTATGAGAAATAAAGACAACTTTTACATGGTGTAAAAATTTTCAGAGCCTAATTATAGGTTCATGAACCAGTGGGTTTTTATGAGTGAACTGACCTTATATCTGTAACTAGTTGGAATATAGGCATATCTCTTTGTGACTTCCTCATTTTTAATTATTTAAATTTAATATAAACAAATGATTGACATAATGGATAGACATCTAATCAAATCAATGCATGTTTATTTTCTATGTTTTAAAAGTAAAGGTTGATGTTTATTTTAGATCTTGGCCATGCCATATCCAAATTTAACATGTGAAACACAATTGTTTCCTTTTATCAAACTACAGTGTTGAATTTTGAAACTCCCAAGGCTTCATCTTGTAGTTGCTGTGAAATCTTGTGAAATCCTTTGAAATTCCATGAAGGTGTTTCTTTTCTTTTCTTAATTTCATATTCCACAGGTTTGCCCTGATGACTAGGCTAAAGAGTAAACTGATTTTAGAGATTGGAAACATCACTAATATAGATGACATTTTCTAAGAGGTGAGAGGCTGACAAATTAGGCATATTAAAGGTTAAGCATAAAGATAGGCTCATGAATTTCCTCTAGCCATACACGGTGTTTCGAACTCCAAGCAATGTTTTTCCCAGTTTCATACCCTAAAGGCCATTTTAAAGGTGCAGTCTTCTCTGATCAGTGTCTGAGTTTCCATTAACTCAGTATTATTGTATATAAACAATAATAAATGGAATGAAGTATTTGTAGTTATGGAAGTGACATCAGCACAATTAAGACTTTTGGAGCCTAATGCTTAGGTCAAAGTTGGAACGTGAGCTCTTTTGTTGGCCACAAAATACATAAGCAACTTACCAGGAGAAAGTTTGTTGGCTGCTTCTTAAGCTATATGATAGTTAGCTTCCTCAAAGTTAAATGAATGATTTTTCATGGCTCAATTGTTAAGCCTTTTAAAAGATGAAGATATTGAATGATTTCTCAGACTTTACCCGGAGAAATTTTACCACAGAATCCAATTTCTTTTTTGACTTGATGAAGTTCAAAGTTATTTAGAGGGATGGTTTTCCAATTTGTGCTTTCTGAGTCTGGCTGCTTGGGCACATCGAGACAATAGACAATAGGAATGGAGGTGTGCTCTCGACCTTGAATCCTACATGTTTCTCTTCGTATTTGAAGAGTAAACCGAATCCACAACTATTTGACTCGCTTGCAATTTGAACGTATTCTTTGGAGTTCCAAAATTTATTATAAAGAATAAACATAAGAGGATATAGTACCTCACCTTATGGATATGGTAGTGACATACGCAGGCTTATTCCAAAGATATTGTGCCCTGCTTATCAAAAGGGTTCCCCAGGACTCAAAAAAACATTCACTCCGCTAGCCTCCAACCTTGGTACAAGCACTCAAATCTACACAAATAAACTAAAATAAGTTAGCTCTCAAATCTACACAAATAAACTTATCTTAAAAATTCACTACCCTATCCGCTATCGCTCTTAGAAGACTTTCTGGCATCTGATAATGTACAGTGGCATCTGACTATTTGGCGGTATCAGACACTCTCCCATCAGTGGGCGATGCCCACAGTGAAAAGCCTATCAACGTAATTGTCTTTGAGACTGTGTATATGTATGAAGAAATGCAAAGTATCATAGTTGCTTTCAATAATATAATAATATAATAGTTTAGAATTAAAAATTATATAATACTAATCTTAGCTTACAATATTCGAGATGAAGAATGATTATGACTGGAGGAGAACCATTGACAACCTTTCCACCTTTGAAGATGCGGTGGCCTTGCTGAACCAGGAGATCAAGAAGAACAAAAATGCTTCAGACGAGAAGATTCTTATGTTGGATCAGATCTAGGACAGAATGAATATCATTTGGAGGAAGGCCTGAAAGGGTGGACTACTTGGGCTCAGCCTTATGCCCATCTGCTACACTAGTTTTACTTTTCTTTCCTCTTCTTTGTATATTCCTCAGCTTTATATGATGGACAGTCATTTTTCTTTATACTTGATGTATTGAAATATTTAATGGTCAGTCGATATGCCTAGTGTGAGGCCCTGTCTCCTCAGGTATTTTTTTATCTTTGTACTTATCTCTTTTTGAACTCTTTATTTTTAATATATAAAAAAAATCAAATATTCTAAATAACTGACAAAATATCTTGGTATTTTAATTGACTATATGAATGAAGTACTTATTTGAAAGTTTATTTAGTTTGTTATTGTAGGAAAGACATTTTGTCATTTGTATTTGTAACAGTTGTATTTGGTTTTGTCATTTCCATTGTTTCTTATCTTTGTAATAATAATCTCTAATTTAACAAGTTTGAGACCTAAATTTGACATTTGTATGCATATTCAATTCTCACTTGTATATCAAATTTTTTAACTATATAAATTTTTTTCATACAAATTCAACCAAAATCCAACTTGATTTGTCTAATAAATTTTAAATATTATAAAGAGATAGAAATGATTCAATTTACAAATCAAATTAAAAAAAAATAAATTCTTCTACTTATATATTGAAAATAAAATTATTATGAAATATTAAGGAAAAAAACTTTCAATTGTTGACTAAATAAATGCTCATGAAATGATTTAAATTTAATTTACTACATATAAAAATATGTATATTTTCTTACATCTCTATTTATTCCATCCGACTCCACCGTTTCTTGAGCTTCTAAGTTATATAAGTAAAAAGTATTAAATAAATTCTATATGAAATAATAAATACTTCTATTTTGAGTGAAGTAAACTAGTCTAGAGAATTAATTTAATTTTTTAAAATTTAATATAAATATTATAGAAGGGTCAATTAAATACAGGTAAATGATTAAAGATTGAGAATTTATTGAATAAGAAGGAATTTAATTATTAGTTTTTATTACTTGATATTAACAATATATAATATTTGGATAATGTAGAAGAAATAATATTTATCTTTTCTAAATATATTTATATAAAAAAATTTACTAATTTCAATTAAACTTCTAATAAACGAATTTTAATTTTAATTTTTTATATAAAAAATAATACTAGCTATATACATATTATATATTTATATAATATATATAGAGAAAGCTGAGAGATATCAAGACTTTAATTTTTAATGTTGATGGACATTGTACAATGGGAGAATGGGGTAGTGGGATGGTCTGAGCGTGATAATGTTAACTTTTATTCTTCTAAGTTAAATTTGACAACCATCTACATGTCAAATGTTTAAATCTTATTATAAATATAATATACTTTAAAAAATAATTTAATAAATACCACATAAAATATCCATTTAAATTATAATATTTGGAAATATAAATCATCCATTTTTTAAGAAATTAAAATAAAAAGCTAAATAAATAGAGATAAAGGAAATATAAATAATTTTAGATGTAGTAAATTAAATTATAATTATTTTGTAGTGGATATCTATTGGCATTTCTTTAGATAGATTTATTTAATATATCTATACTAGTTTAATATGAGTATTTGTTTTGTGTAAATTAAAGTCTCCATATATCTCAAGTTTCTCTATATATAATATAAATATATAATATGTATATAGCTAGTAGCATCCAGAGGGGATGTTAAAAGAATAGGATTCTAATATTTATTATATAATATTATATTACGACATAAATTTTATAATATGAACTTGTATAATTCTATTATGTAAAAGACAATTTTTTGAATTTGACAAATAGGTTTAATTTAATGTAGGTTTGGGGTTGTAGTTGTTTAGTTTAATACTAAAAAATGTCAAGGCTTCTAAGTAGGTTTAGAGTTTTAGTTTATTGAGGCTTATAGTTAGGGTTAAAATTAGTTTAGCGTTAAGGATATGATTTTTAGTTGATTTAGTATTATGTTTAGGATTCATTATCATTTATAGGTTTATTAGGTTTAAGGTTATGATTCACTTTGGGTCAACATTTAATCACTAATAGTGTTCACTTTTGGCTATGATTATTATGTAATGACTTAATGAAAGGTTTAACATTAAATTGTATTTAAGGTTGTTTTGTCGTTAGAGTTGGTTTAGTTTTGCCTCTATCTTTTAATGTACTCTCTCTCTCTCTCTCTCTCTCTCTCTCTCTCTCTCTCTCTCTCTCTCTCTCTCTCTCTCTCTCTCTCTAATGTGTGTGTTTATGTGTGTGTGCGAGCGTGCGCGCACATGCGTGCACACACACACACACACATTCAATTTTCTAATTATTTTCTTTCTTTTCCTACATTACCTCTCTCTTCCCCCATCATCATTTGTATCTATTTTTATCTCTAAATTTGTACCTTTTTAAGATCCATTTCATACGAATCCCTCTAACCCCTCTTAATTTCCCTTTCTTATTTTGTCCCTCTTTATTCCTTCAAAATATCTCTTCCTAATACTAACGATATCTCTCTCTCTCTATCTCTATCTCTCTCTCCCCCTCCCTCCCTCCCCCCCCCCTTCTCCCTCCCCATATTTTCCCCTATTTATCTTCTTTATCTATCTCATGTCTATCACCTTGAACCTATTATATCTTATCTACCACCTATAATTACTCAATCTATCTCTTCATCTTCCACTCACTCTTTTTCTTGCTCCCTCCTATCACCATATCTTCCCCATATCTATCACCTATACATACACATCTATATCCCTATAATTACTCTCTCTCTCTCTCTCTCTCTCTCTCTCTCTCTCTCTCTCTCTCTCTCTCTCTCCCCCCCCCCCCCCCCCCCCCTCAGACACACACACACACACACCCCATATTTTTCCTATATGTACCTTATTTATCTACCTCATGTCTCTCAACTTGTCCCAATTCTATCTTATCTATGCCCTATAATTACTCACTATCTCTCCTTATCTTCCACTCACTCTTTCTCTCACTTCCTCTTTTCACCACATCTTCCTCATCTCTATCTATTATACACACAAATCTATATTAATATCTTTTATAGTCCTCCTCTCCCCCTCTTTCTCTAAAACTTTGTGTTCTCAATACTCTCTCCATATTTTGTACCTATTTACCTTATTTATCTACCTCATGTCTCTCACCTTGTTCCGATTCTATCTTATCTACCACTTCTCTAATAATTAATAAACTCCCTACTCTTGCCATATTTTCCCCTTATTTATCTCCTTTATCTACCTCATTATATCTTATCTACCACCTTGTCCCCGTCATATCTTATCTATCACCTATAATTACTCACTCTATCTCTTTATCTTCCACTCACTTTTTTCTCACTCCCTCTTTTCACCACATCTTCCTCATCTCTATTTTTTATACATACACATCTATACCCCCCTAATTAATCTCTTTTATAATCCTCCCCTCTCTCTTGAACACTTCTCCCTACTCTCAAGATATTTTCTTTTATTTACCTTCTTTATCTACCTCATTTCTCTTACCTTGAAATAAACAAGTTCAATTAAAATTTACTAACTTCAATTAAACAAGTTCAGTTAAACTTCAAATAAATGAATTTTAATTTTAATTTTTTATATAAAAAGCAATAAAATATATTTCAATTTAGATCGATATGTAGTGTTATTTCTATTATAATCTAAGTATGACTACTATTATGTTATCAAAATATAATTTTCTAGTACAATAACTCCAAGGTACATTATTTCTCATCTTTTCTACATTTTTGTTTGCATTTTTGTTTAAGGACTGATAGTAGACATTATGTGTTTTTAAAAGTTTAGAGCTTGTATCAGTTAGCTAATTGAGAGGTCACCTCTAACTGACCTTTAGCTTGTTTTGTACTCATTCTTTTTGGTTGCTATGTAATGCTTCAAAAACTCTAAAGTCCAAAGATTATATAATTTTTACTTTACTATGAGTCAAACATCATCTTTTACAATAGAGATAACAAAATTGTAATTCAAAAAAAAAAATGTTAATTTTTTGAGGATTGATAACTAAGAAGTGTACAAGTTACACAACTAGTCTAGCTTGAAGCTCTTTTTCACTTGTTCTCCCTTTTTTCCATTTGACAATGGTAACCTTTCATTTGTAGTTATAACTGAATATTAGGTATTTAGCATCTAGTATGAATTATTATTATGAATTAGATGAAAACATTGATTTATTACAATGAATATTTAGACTTTGCTAATTAAATGTTTAAGAAAAAAAATTATTCATACAAATATAATCATCAAAAAAATATATTATTATGTATAAATCTCTAAATATTTCCTAATGTATACTTGGTATATAATGGTTGACCTTATATTTTGTGCTCTCCCGCAAACATTTTCTAGATTAGTTTTGAATATCAAATAATTTATCTTATATTTTGAAAAAAGTACTTTATACAACATTTATCATTTGTTTAATACCTCATGCATCGTCACATGCTCTCTACATAAATATATTAGATTATGATACTATATTTGTGGGCTTGTATGAATCACATGGAAGATAGACATAAAGAAATATCAAATGAACAACTTATATACTGATATATAAATATGAATTCTCCTGAAAAATGCTAAGATAATAAGCAAAAACATTCTAAAGAATCAAAGTATTTCTCCAATATATGTATATATATACATATATATATATATATATATGTATATGTATATATATATATATATATATGTATACATATATATATATATGTATACATATATATATATGTATACATATACATATATATATATATGTATATATATATGTATACATATATATATGTATACATATATATATATGTATATATATATATATATATATATATATATATGTATACATATATATATGTATACATATATATATATATATGTATATATGTATATATATGTATATATATATATATATATATATATATATATATATGTATACATATATATGTATACATATATACATATATATATATATATATATATATGTATACATATATATATGTATATATATATATATGTATATATATATATATATATATATATATATATATATATATATCTTTTCAGTCCCAATCTTAATGTTTCGGGACATCGAGAGAACAATCATGAATTACAACAGATAGTGCTTTTCTTAATAATTCTTTATCAAGCCATCTTGTGGGGAAACAACAATAGAGAAATAATAATTAGTGTTATTCTCTGTTGAGAGTTGAAGCCACAGATCGAGCACACAGTTGAAAACATTCTTTCATTTCCTCTTCTTTCTTCCCATTTGACGATGACAACCTCTCCAGATTAGTAATAATTAAATGCTAAAGCCCAAGGACATTTAATAATCTTGGGCTTAGTTACTCCTTGCTAACCTGGAAACCCAGATGTACAAATCCCCGTATCTCCTGAAACTCCACATCTATTTCACTCATAATGCCAATTCTGTGTTGAAGTTCTTTTCTTCTGCTCATTTGCATCGTAGGTATGTAATTACTTGTAGTCCTTGTCGATGGGGAAAGTGTATTTACATATGAATGGTTTTATGCATTTATGAATAAACAAATTAGACACGCTAAACGAGAATTAACAAAAAGAAAGGTGAAAAATGTTTCTGCCCCAAACATGGAGTTTGACATCATAATGATGTGGGCACTAGGAAGCTTTAAATATTTGTTCCCATTATTATGTAGAGTAGCTTTAGTGTTTTTTGGGTGCCTCTTTCACATACTTCAAAAGCGTTGTGCTATCATTTTAGGCATGTCTATTATTTGGTATTTGTAGATGTCTCCATTGGAATTTGGATCTATAAATCATATAGTTGTTTTGGCTAGTTCATATATTATAATTTATATGAAGAGCATGTGTATATGCATTAAATATTGTTAAAATTTTAGTTTCTCTTTGATTTGATTTTATATATGCATTGGCAGAGCATATTCATATGCACAAGGCAGTAATAAAATTGTAGAAGATGTGATGGTGCGATCAAAGTCTTCTTAAAGAGAAAACTCTAGTTCCACCGCTGTTCACAGCAATTAAAATTAAAACTTTCATGCATAATTGTTAGATTGCATGGTTATCGGCATTCTTTTCTAGTTTTTTAGTAGTTTTTTTTTTTTTAATTCCTAAATTTTCGCTTTATTAAGGCATGCAATAATGCTAAAACCATTGTTTAGAAATCTAGATTTATATTTTGATCTATGTGCTAGGGAGCAGTTTTAATAATTTCCCTTTTTGAATAAATGTATTGGCTGAACATCGATTGTTGTTGGAATAGAATATCATTTTTTTTGTGTTAAAATAGAGCCTCCCCTATTCTGAGTGTTATTATTTTTAATTGTGTTGCTATTGTTCTTTAAATGCTACATTTGGTATCAAAGCTGAAGGTGTTAGGAAGACAACAATATGGCAAAAAACTTGCAAATTCCAAAGTTTGATGGAGTTGATTACCAATATTGGTCAATCAAGATGAATATTTGGGAGATCATTCGATCCAGATATGAAGAGCCTGCAAACTGGAATATTCTCCAACCTAATAATAGGATATTGAAGAAAGAAGCTGAGAAGAAGAATGTAATGGCATTGTTTCACATTCAGATGGCTCTTGAGAAGAGCTTGTTTCCTCGAGTTGTTCATACACAAACAAAAAAAGAAGCCTAGAAGACTCTAAAAGATGCTTGCCATGACAATGATCAGATCAAGATTGTGAAGCTACAATCCTTGAAAAGAGAATACGAGAACTTGAAGATGAAGGAGATAGAGAATGTGGGAGATTTCTGTGAGAGTGAAATATGTGACTCACAAAATGGCCACTTTGGGTGAACCTATGACTCAAGAGCATGTAATACATAAGGTATTAAGATCTCTAACCCCAAGATGGAATACTGTAGCAATTGTCATGGAGGAAAGAAAAAATTTAGCTACCATGGAGTATGATGAGCTGTTGGGATCTCTTATATCACATGAGGATAGAATAAGGGACATGTCTACCAGTGTTAATGAGAAGGATTTTTCTTCCCAATTGCAAATTTCAAAGAATGATGGTGCTAGTAGGAACAATATCAACAACAAAAGCTCTGGAAGGGGTCAAAATTAGAATTTTTCAATAGGATCTAGAGGAAGAGGAGGTGCTCAAGGAGAAAGAGGTAGAGGTAGATTTAATAAAAGGAACATACAATGCTATCTTTGTAATAAGTATGGACATTTTGAGAGAGAGAGAGAGAGTAGACTAAAATCAAGTAACAATAATGCAAATTATGCCCATAAAGATGAGGATCCTTCTTTAAGTAATTTATTTTTGTGTTACGGGATAGGTGAGAGTAATATGAATGATGTTTGGTATTTGGATTTTGGATGCTATAACCATATGTCTAGTAACAAGAAAATATTTTCAAAGCTTGACGATAGTTACAGATCCAATATTACTCTTGGTAATAAAAATACAGTGGATGTTGTAGCCAAAGGAGCCATGGATGTTAAGAGAAAGGAAGGTATATAAAGTGTTCAAGATATTTATTATACTCCCAAATTGAAGCATAATTTATTGAGTGTTGGGAAACTATGTAAGAAAAATTATAGAGTGGTATTTGAGAACATGAAATGTACTATCTATGATAAGAATCAAAGAAATGTATCCATTTTGAATGAGCTGGCCAATGCTCATCAAATTGTGCTTCATACCAAGGGCAAAATACACATTTTGTATTTCCTTCTTCTCACCTTTCTTGGTGCGGACCATAATTGATCCTTTGCCCACTACTGGCAGGGCTCCATTGTTACCCATTTTAATCTCAGATTTGAAACTCTTGACAATGAATGAAAACAAGGTTTCAGTACCACTCATGTGGTTGCTACATACACTGTCGAGATACCAAACCTTAGGGCTTCCTTCTTCACCAACATTACACATGATGAAAGTAGTCTCATTCTTTCCACTTCCCATGTTCACATCAATCACATTTGCTTTTCCTGACTAATCATTTTACTTCTTCCAACATTCATTTAAATAATGCCCATATTTATGAAAGTAGTAGCATTCTAAATTACTCCTATTTGAGTTGTAGTTTTTGTTACCTCCTCTTGAGGTATTTTGTGAGCTACTTGCTCCATCTACTCTTCTTGAGCTTTCTACTGCACCATTCCTTTGTCCCCCATTACCTCAGCCTCTACCTCTGGAGTTTCTACCTTAGCCATTTCTTCATCTCCCCCTTCCTCTTGGATTTTATTGAGCCTTGAATGCTTGCTTTTTGAAAGAAGAAGATATAGATCTATTGATCCTATGCTCATGGGTTTGAAGTGTACCCATTAACTCATCCACTGTCAAAACAGCAAGGTCTTTTGCCTCTTCTATGGTCATGACCAAATTGTCATATTTATAAGGTAAACTTCTCAATATCTTTTCCACTATCCTCTACTCTTGATAGTCTTCTCCATTTGACTTTAGTTGGTTAATCACATTGGAGATCCTTGAACTAAAGCTTGCAACTGATTCATTTTCCTTCATTTTAAGGTTTTGAAACTCCCTCCTTATATTTTATAGCTTTACTATATGGACTTTATCAATCCCCTTGAAGTTCATCTCAAAGATATCCCATACTTCTTTTGCATAATTTGTTGCTGCAATCTTGGGGAATATTGTCTCTGTCATTGCTGCTTCAATCAAACTTAATGCCTTAGCATCATTCCTCCTTGACTCCTTCAACTGAGTCTTTTGATTATTTGTGAGTGCAACATACTATATTGGGTCTGTCAAATCATTGAATCCATTTATAACAAACTCTCATAAATCATTTGCAACCATAATGGTTTTCATTTTCTTTGCCCATGTATCATAATTTTATCCATTGAAAGGTGGTGACTACTGCCATATCTTTCCTACATCTCCTGCCATGTCAAATATCCCAAGAAAACAAATGCCCTAAGGGTATGTGCAGGATCATGGTGTGCCAAAAAGTGGCGATCTGAAAAATATGTAGTTCTGAAATGCCTCAAAGAATTTCAAAATCTATTCCCACTTTTTTCCCACACATCCTGATACTAAATGAAAATAATTAATACCTTTATAATCCCTACTATATCTTTCAATACCAACCTTATATGGTCATCTTTAAAACATCTCAAAAATGTGTTTTTGGCATGTTCTTATGTGTTTTTTACTTCAAGCATGTAGCTGACGACTTTTTTTAAACCAAAATTTGATGTAATGAAAAGGGTTTCTTAAGAATGTTCTTAGCTTTTCATAAATGTAAGTTTTGTCAAATTATGAGATCAGTAAGTAATTATTACTTATTTTCTAATGGAGTTAGCTACAAAGTGCTGATTAACATATTGGTTGAAAAATAGCTATAACTTTCAAACCATATAAGATTTGTGAAATCCAAAAGATGTGTCACATTCTATGCTTCGACTAGTATAAGAAAAAAAAAGAAAAACTTAATTTTGATTTTTTTTTGAACTAGTTAAGGTGGTCAGACATGGGAGTTTTTTAATTCTGAAAATAGTATAGTAGAAAATTTATAATTAATTATTTATTTGAAATAAAAATTTCCAAAAATATGCGTCACATCTAGGCATGTGTCTACTTTTTATATCTAAAATTATATTTAAAAATATTATCATTTGATTATGATTAAGGTGGTCAGACATACACCTACTTTTTATTTTTGCCCTGAAATTTTTGTAGTACTCCATTAAAATCCAAACTTTTGACCAATCAAATAATTTTTTCTCTAGATAAGGCCTTGTAGTTTAGAAACTATATTCAATTTCCTACAGATTATTTTCTTACAACTTTTTGATATAAAGTCCAGAACCATTTTAAAATTATGTGTCAAGTTGACAAACCCTGATTTGCTGATTTTTCACTGCCACTTAAGGCCATAGTTTGGTACACCATGATCCTGCACATACCCCTAACTCACTATGGATGTGGGGCCTCAAAGCTCTGATACAATGTGAAAAATATAAATCGACTTCAAAAAACTCACAACCCTAAACCTAAAATTTTTCTCAACACAAACTATTGCCGAGCGCCAGCTTTGCTCACCACATGAAGGTGCTGAGTGGCAATTTTCCCAACACTTGAAGGTGTCGAGTTATAAGCAATAGGTGTCGAGTGAGCTCAGCACACAAAAGAAATGATCAGCAACAAAGGAAATGCTCGACACCAATGGATGTCGAGTGAGCTTGGCTCCAACTAAAATTTATAAATTAGAAAATATTAACAACAGAAGAGGATGTCAAGTGTTTTGTTTCAAACTGAAAAATTATAACTTAAGATATTCCATTGTGAATGCTTTCACCATTAAAACTAGAGAGCCAAAACTTTAAGCTTCCAAAAAAACTTGTCAAATGCAATGAACAAAGAAAGAGCAATGGATTCAAGTATGCCTATTTTCTTTACTATTCAACTGAGATTTAAACTATTACAAAATCTGGGAGCATTCGACTTCAACCAGAAAACTTTAAAATAACCCTAAACTGGTAAAACTTCAAACTTCAATAAACTTTAAATTTGCAACACTAATGGTTGCATATAATGGTGCCTAGAGAAATCACTACTTCAATAGGTCGAATCCAACAATGACAAACTTATAGATTGAACAGGGTAAACACATGCAACTGCAGGCACAAACTTCTTTCCTTCTTCCTTCTCCACCCTGCTTTGTAGCTTCTCTCTGATCTGCTTGATCAAAAACACTCTGAATAATCAATCTCAAAACATTCCTTTTTGTCATTTTTGCCCCCTCAACGTCCAAATTCAAAATCTCACCTACCAAAAATAAATGCCAGCTATTCATGGAACGCATAGATAGGGTAGATGGGCGTGGGGCTCGAGGAGAACATGCTAGCTCTTCAACATTTAATTTTTCTAATAGTATTGATAGAAGGATTCATTAATGTTAAACAATTATTCTCTCTCTAGTTCTACTCATGTACAGAGTAGATTGACTTGGTTAATGGTTATTAAAATTAAAATTTAAGTAAATAAATACACGAGATTAAACTTTACAGAGTATTCACCAATTTTAGAGCCTTTGATCATATCTGTAAGTTGAATCTTGCTCTTGCTTTGTTGGATTCTCTTAAGAGATTTGTAATTTTACAGTTTGTAGGTTTTCAAGTTTTTTGAAGAATGAAGTAAGTTAAGATTGAAAATGAATTATAAATAGCCATACATGTTCTTTCCATTGCATCCTCAATCTTGTTACCTAGAATAATTTAAATTGGTCAAATGGCAATTTTATTTTAACTTGTGGATTATAGCTAAAAAAAAAACAAAATAAAGTTTCAATTATTCATAATGTAGGTTGTAATGCTACAATAATTCTAGTTGTCATTTATGCATGGTATTTAATTAATGTGCCTTGCTGTATTCTCTTTTATGGTCCACTCATTTTCATCAATAGTATTTTTTGGCATCTTAATTTTTATGTATTTGTCGCTCTTCTTGTTCATTGTCATTTCACTCTACCCATATTCTTTATATTGTATTTATTTACATTTAATTTTTTAGTCAATTTTAAATTAATTTAATATGATTAAAAATATTAATGTAAAAATTTATATTTTATATTTAGTCAAATCATTATTGATTTAATATAATTATAAAAATTAATGCAAAATAAATATAATTAGAATGAATGTTTGTTGGAATGGGACATTTGTCAGCATGATTTAAATGCACGAGGCATAAGTAGGTAAGGCAAACCATAGATGAAAGACTTGTAAACTCTTCTGCTCAAGTCATGAAGCACCCTCCTCTGTAGCTAATGTAAAGTCATCTTCAAGAAATTTAGTCAAGGGGAATTGGAGTACTAGCTTAAAAATTGTAAACATTGAAAATGAGAGCACCCTGTCCAAGCTAAAGCTAAATAATGAAATTATATGGTGTGATTTTTAAGCAAATATTTTAAAAAAATTGATCCTTATGGCTGGCTAAAGATCTTAGAGTTCTATAGTATATAGATTTAAAAATATTGATTCTTTCTCCCAATCAATTCTTTTGAATCAATATTTTTAAATTCAGGGAATGAGAAAAATTTGTTTGGAATCTATTTTATTATATAATTCACCTCTCTTATGTAGCTGAAATTCTTCCACAGTTTTTTCTTTTCATCTATGTTTGACTTTCTTACTTTTGTATATACTGTAGTCCATATATTTACACTTTACAAGATGAGAAAATAGTTACAAATTGTATTCGAGGCTTTTTATACAATTTGCTAGAATTTTTTTTATGTAAATTATATAGTTTACTATTTAGGAAAGCATCACATAATTTAGAAACTTTTTGACTAACAATTCAAGGAGGATTTCCAAGAAAAATATAAGAGTTAATTATTAATGATTTTCTAAAACTACAAGTATTTAAAACTATGCATCATCTAAATGTAGTTGCAACTAAGAATAAGATAAAAATGAAAAAAAGAAGTAAGCTTTTAGAACAATCAGTTATAGTGTGTGTGCACATATATTCCAAGCTCAATCAAATAGTTAAAGAGTCTAAATTCAAATACTATTACAATACAAAAATCATTCTACACAAAAATCAATACTATAAAATAATTTGAATCACACCAAGAGGATTTTTTTCTTAGAAAAAATCTTCTATGAGAGAAAATATAATTAAAATTTATTGACTCAGTAAAGATAGATCATATTTTTTCTTAAAATTAATCAATTTTGGATGTTGAAAGATCTTATATGGGAGAAAAAATAATTAAAAAATATTGACTCGGTAAAGATAGATCATATTTTTTCTTAAAATTAATCAATTTTGGATGTTGAAAGTATTTGTCAAGTTCCTAGTATATGAATATTTGGTGTGCAATTTGGTCATTTGCTAATGTAGGGGAAAAAAAAATGACGGGCATTATCAAATTCAAAGATAATATATAAAATATTAGATAAAGATGTTGCTAGGTTTGTAGTTGGGAAGTTGGATGTTATGATAGTCAATGTAGAAATTTGTTTGAGACATATTATGAGCTCATGGATTCCTCTTACAAACATATTAAATCTAGATAATTATAAAGAAAATATTCAACAGATAAAATCTAGCTAATTATAAAGGAAATTTCAAATAAGACGATCAAAAGTACTCTTCAATATAACAATACAGAATTAAAATTATAAAAGTATAGAAATTAACAAATACAATCAAGAATTCAATAGATTACATATAACTATAAAACCTATAAAAATTAGGTTGACTAGATTATAACTAAATTAATATTTAATGCATAAAGTACATCTATATATTTGAAGTCAATATTTAGCAAATAAATAAAAACAAGTCAATATTTAGTAAATAAATAAAAACAACACAAATGGCTATATATTTTTGGGGACTATCTTCCCTACAAAAGTATATTAATCAATTTTCAAAAAATCAAAAATATCATGAATTTTTTTCAAAAGATTTGGAAAAAAGTTTTGGTGAATTGATTGTATTTTGTATTTTTGTGTTTTGTCTTTAATACATTTCAAAATTAGCCTGTCCTTATATTTTCAGTTTTAATGATTAGCCTGTCCTTATATTTTCAGTCACTACTTTTTTTTAGTGAATGAATAAATAAATAACTTTATACGTCCAGAAAATCATCAAGAACATAAAGGTGAAAATATGACCTTGTCTTTTCCCATACATTGCCCAGTTTGACATTGAAGTATATCCCTTTTTGTTTAGGTGAAGAAAAGCAGACGTAATTGTGAGTACATTTTATCCAAAAATAATAATCAACAGTTCGAGTAGTTTAATTTTAACTGTGTTGTGCTCTCATTTCAGTCATACCTACTATAAAGGTAGTTGATAGGCATTGTTAATCTTCAAATTATTAACAACTCCTTTGGCTGGATTTGATTGAATATATAGATTTGGATATGAAATAAATGTTGGAATGTTTTAATTTTAAACGGCAGTGACGTTTTATGGACGGCCATAATTTTGCCAAGCTGTTTTAATTTCTCACATTCCCTACTATTTATTTATTTAGTTAACATTAGTCTAGTTTTAAAAAATGTGTCTTTCTTTTCCATACAAATTAGTTTTTTGTTGCTTCATTTTATAGTTTAATTTATGGAATTTGAGTTTGGTCTGTTTGGAGGTTGTTGAGCTGTATGACTCGATCTTTAACAGTATGTTCTTCTTTTATTTTGGTTTGAAATCATTTTTGAAGTGCTGACCTGGAGTCATTTGAGTGTCTGTACAACTTTGAAATGTGTTTTCAGATTGCTGGTGTTTAAGTGTATAATTGATATTTTGTGTGGAAGAAATTCACACAGTTTCCCATCATCGCATATTAGCCTAGATAATTTTATATTTGTGCCTTAATATATGGTTTAATCCATTAATTAATGTATAAAATGTGACACTAATGGGTAAATTAGTGCAACTGGCGAAGAGATCGTGTACAGTGAATTTTTATTATTGGGAAGATGGAGATAAGGAAGTTTTACTGCAATAGTTTGCAAAAATAAATTATAAGGATAAAAAAATAATTCTCTATAAAGACTGAGCCGAACATTTCTATCTCAATCTGCATATTCCAAGTAAACAAGACTGAGCCGAACATTTACAACAGCCAGTGCTTTGATTAATATTTCTCTATCATTATTCGCCATGACTATTTATTGGTTATCATCTGTTGAGAGTTGAAGCCACAGATCGAGCCCACAGTTTGAGATATTCTTTCATTTCTTCTCCTTTCTTCCCATTTGGCGATGGCAGCCTCTCTTGATTAGTAACAATCAAATGCTTAAGCCCAGGAACAACATCTACTAATCTTGGGCTTAATTGCTCTTTATTAAACTGGAAACCCAAATGCACAAATCCTCTTATTTCCTGAAGCTCCGCATCTATTTCACTCATAATGCTACCTTGACTGTATTGAAGCTCTCTGATGCTGCTCATTTGGATTATGGTGAGTATGTAGTATTGTAATCTTCATCGATGGGGAAACTAAAGATATATATCGATGCTTTTTATGCGTCTACCAATAAAATAATCTCACGCGCTGTATAAAAAAATAATAATGACAAGAATTAAGATGAAAAACGTGACTAATTTTTCAGCCATACACGCGGAGTTTGATATCAACGTCTTTGCCTTTCTTTTATTCGCCTTTTAATCCAAAACGACATTGGAAGCTTTAAAGATTGTTCACATTGGAATGTAAAGTAGACCCACTGATATAGCAGCGCCTCGTTCATATACGTCAATTATGTTGTTCGGCGATTTCAACCATGTCTACTGTTTTGAAGTTTTCTGGTCTATACGTATATGTATATGCATAATATTTAAATTAACGAGACGTGCAAAGAATGGTAGTTCCTCTCACTAGTATAATAAAATAATAATTTAGAATTAATATAAAGTTAATTTTATTTTTAAAAAGATCAAAAATTCTAAATAATTAAATTTTTATGAATAAAATATTTTAGTTTTTAAAATCATTCGACTACAAGTAATTATAGTATTATTTTAAAATAACTTATAACTATTTTTTTTTCCAAAGCTAAAGACATCTTGTCATTTGTATTTGTAACTATTTGAAGGATGAAATTAGCAACCCATAGTATGTTAAACTGAAATTTTTATATAATGTTTAATTTTCTCATTTCATTTGCCTTTTTATAATAACTTCTAATTTAAAACATTTATATGTATATTAAATGCTTACATGCATATCAAATCATGTCTAGGAGAAAAATAAATTAAAATTACTTTAAAATATAGAATTTATATCTTGTCATTACTTTGTTAAACTAATGTCACACTTATATAATGTTTGTTTATCACTTTTGATATATAGTTTTATAATTTTAGCAAATATTTTTTGTAGTATTTATTAAATTATTTAGAAAATATATTTTGTTTATGATAAGTATTAAAATTTTGACATTAGACAACTCTAATTAAACACATCAATGCCAATAGTCATTAACACACCACCCCAATCCTAAATGAATTCAATATATTATTTTCTAAATTTACAAGTTTTCTTACAATTGATCAATATCATTTATTAATAGATATGAAAAATACTTATAAGTTAATTGGTCAAAATTTTGGAAACAATCGCAAATGCATGTCATGGGAGGAACTAATAATTTTATTTGGTAGAATTTATTTGTATATACATAAATGGAAAGCATGTATATATGTAGGAAGTATTAAGTATATTTTATATGAAGCAAATACTTTTATTTTTAGTAAAGTAAATTAGTTTAGAGAATTAATTTATAATTAGATTTAATATAAATAATATACAAGAGTCAATAAAATAAAATATAGGTTAAAGACTATAGATGAAGAATTTGTTAAAGAAGAAAACATTGATTTATTAGACTTTATTACTTCATATTAACAAAAGATAATATTTAGATAATATAGAAGAAATGATATTTATTTGTTCATAAATAAGTTTATATGAGAATAATTAACAAACTTCAACTAAAGAAATTTAATTAAATTTGAACAAATGAATTTTAGTTTTTTCATAAAAAATAATATAATATATTTCAATTTTGACATTTATACTATAATCTAAGTATGACTACTATTATGTTATCAAATATAATAAATCAAAAGTTCCTTCTTTCTATAATAGTACCCTGACACCCTAACATTGGACCTATGGTACTTGACATTGGACGTACTTGACACTATATGTATGGTATGGTGGTACGTATGGTCTTAGCATGCCCTTATTGTTTGGAGATTAGCTTGTCCCATTTTTTCTCCTTTCTTTTCCATGAACACTCTATTAGGTTTCCATACTTTTAGTGAGTTGAATAGAAGGAAGCGTATCCGCTTGATGTCCATAAACTACATATAATTTAAGAAAGGTTTTTTTGGTTGGATTAGTGGAAACTTTGATATTCAAATTAAGAGAAAAAGATAGTTATAAAGGTGGTTTACTAAAATGACCTTTTGAAAAATTTGGAATATAAATTATTGATACTGATATTCTCAATTTTTAAAAATTAGATATTGATGTATTCTAAGTTTTTTAAATATAATTTTGGTAAGATGAAAAAACTGAATTTGATGTCTTCCTTGTTATATTTTTTGTCATTATTAATATTTCTTGATTTTCTAAATAGGTACTTGATTTATGTTTATGTTGTGTCAACCGCTGGTGGAAGACACTATAGGTTTAATGGCATTTAGTAGCAGATGATCTCATAATCATTTTGAAAAGGTGGTAGCTCTGGTCTTTGATGTTATACATACTAGTCTATGAGATCGAGATGTATCAATGAGAGAGAAGTGGAAGCTTCAAGATTACTGATGCGGAAGGAATTATCTTTGGTGACAAGAGAAGTCAAACCTATAGAGAAATATCCAAAGGTATCCAAATTAGGAGGAGATCTAGAGGGACCAATGTAATCCACTAAAGCAAATTGTGAGCCAAACTTGTAAGACCCTAGAATAAAATCATTGACTACATTTGGTTGGGTGACATAAGCATGTATGTAATCAAGTCCTAACTCACAATAAGCATATGAAAGAGATTGCCAATTTGTACTTTGATTTTGGGCTAGTAGTCGGGAAATGTTTTCTCTTATCCTTCCTCTATTATGATGTTCATGGTTAGATTCATCAGAGTCATTTTTCCTACACCTAGAAGCTTCAATATCATTATTTTTTATCATTAGTTCTTCTCCCCAAAGGAGGAAAGTAGGAGTCATGAAGTATTCTTCTAGATTAGCGAAAGTAGCAAGGGGTGGATCACCATCCTCTAGTTAACTAGTCACAGGAGCCCTCTTATCAAACCTTGGTAATTCATCATCTACCCCAAAGCCTAGACCAACAACATCTCTATTTTTTTGTCCCTCAGTATGACTTAGGGGTTCTACAAGAGCCTTTTTGTCACTAGTTAGGGATCCTTGGCTATGAAAGCCCATGTTTTTAAAGAGTTTATAACCTTTTCCATAGCATTTGGGTGATATAGGAGTAGTGACAGTAACTCCTCAACATCTTCTTCTTCCCTATAAATCCAATCCCTTATGGCTTGATCTTATTTTTCTTCTTCTAGGGGAATGGAGGACTAAATAAATGTGCCAAAGATGCTCATGGTATAAGTTGAGGGCTTCATTTTCTCATAGGGTTTCCCATAAGATTATGGAGAAATAAAAAAGGCAACAATAGAATCGAGATTCTATTCTCCCATACTAAGGTTCATCATTTTCAGTTTCTATTCACATGCCTTGAGGGATGGTTTGAGCTCACAAGAAGAGAAATTATGAGGAACTAATGTTTAGTGGTAGTGACCATGTTGATAAACATTGAATTATCCCCTCGAATAATGATATTGACACCATTGAATGGGAACTTTATACACTAGCGATATGTTGATGGCACAACTTGCATATCATGGATCCATGGTCTTCTTAGGTCCATATTATATAAAAGTGGGATGTTTAAGACGTGAAAGACCACATATTTTTCCATGGGACCCACATGGAAAGGAAACAAAATTAGGCCTTTGGAAGACCATTCAACTTCCTCATATGCTTTGGTGGTGATCTCCTATCTAGGATCATAGAAAATTTAGACATTCCAATCTATTTGATGACATTGAAGGAGATAATACTTAACCCAACACCATTTTCTATTAAGACTTGACAGACATGAATACGAAATATTTTGACTTTGATATGGAGAGTTAGGTTGTGGGAATGACTAAGGACCTTATCATCATCTTTGGAGAATGTGAGATAGTGAGGCGAGGAAATATGATTGATCATAACTTGGCATTGCTCAGCATCATTATCTGTAGCAACATTGGTTGTGCGTAAAGTTTTTTCAAGAATCTCATTGTGCAAAGGATACAATTTTAACAACTCAAAGATGAATATTTACACGGGGTTCATTGCAACTAACTAACAAGATCATAACTAGATATGAATGTTGTAGCCACATGTTTGGACAAGGAATAATTCTTAGAGTCATTTCTATTTTTAGGACAACCTTGGATTGCCCCCTAATGATAGTGTTGAGTGTCTCACCATGCAAAGAGGATGATTCCGCCACCCTAAGAGTTACCTTGGGCCTAGTGTCTCAAAATTTTGGTTGAGAGTTACATTTTCTTAGGAATACCTTAGGTTTGTCATCATCAATGTCATAGTTGGGTTCCTTGTCAAATTTAGGACCCATTATGTAGATATGTTCAATAGGTTACATCATGGTTATGACACTATCTGCTTCAATGTAAGTGTAATTGATATTTGCATCATTATATTTCTTGTTACCATGGGACAATTTCCCTTTTTTGTATTTAGGTAATAGTTTTTTAAAGGCTTTATGATCAAAATTTTTAACTAGGCTATCCATTACAATTTTACTCTATCAATAAGTCCTTGAATAACATCCTTGAGCTTGAAACTATTCTCGATGTTATGTCCCTTGCTCCTATGATAGTTGAAAAAGTGTTCATCCCTCTACCAAGTAGTCTTGATGAATGGGTCATAGGGTTGAGATTTTTTCGGTAGCATGTAATGCCCTGCCAAGGGATCCAAAGAATTACACTAAGTTTACCTAACAATTTTTTTTTAAACATGAAAGATAAACCATTCACAACACTTACGGAAGCAATAGTGACATCCAACTGAAAGTAAACATAACATACATAACAGATTACATTCTTTAAAGATCCCTTAACGTTGAATCATAACTAATCATAACCATTCTTCTAACATCACATCCTTATGGAATAATAATAATACAACCAACATTCTTAAACCATATACAAGTGTCCTTTTTTCGTAATTACATTTTAGTTTAGCTCAATCATCCATTGTACATGTTACAAGGTATGAAAGGCTTAAAAGAATAAACATCCATATAAATAAAGTACATCATCATCCAATATTAATCCATGATGCAATTAAAGTAAATGAAACTACATGTCATACATGATACATCATCACAAAAGATATAAACATCCATTATAAGAGATAACCATATATCACAAACATAAATAACTAAGTGCACGGTTCCTCCCAACTATAAATAGCATCATTATACCATCGTGGATCCTAGCCATCCCTCCGTGCGTAACATTCCAAAGCACCGAAGAGATCATCGGTATTAACATAGTAGGAATGTCACCCCTAAAAATATGCTACTAACATGCAAAGTAAATCATAAGATAACATCATCTAACATATGAAAATCATCAATATAAGAAACATACAAATAAATACATCCATCATAAGGTATATCATCTATCATAATGCTCCAAGATCATAATGAAGATAAATACCAACCAAGAATGCTCTAGCCACGGTGTCTCAGATGGATCTCAAATGATAAGAGTGGAAAAACACTACCACCCGACCGCGTGGTACCTAAGTGGTCCAGTCCCACCGTGCTGAGGAGATAATCTCAAGTCCCAAATAGGCTATCAGAATCACATAGCATAAATACTCTCTAAAGCCAGGAATCCTAAAAGTATACTAACTCGAAAGTTCCATCACACAAAACCGACATCTAATTCTCAGAGGCACAAAATGACATGTAGGAAACCTACTCTGCAAGTGGGAAAGTTTCATCGCATTTATCATGTACAAGTTACCCTGGTAGTTAGCTAAACTCCACAGGTCCATACTCATCTCATGCGGCCACTAGTATCCTCTCATACTGACGAGGCATACTACGGAATGCACGGTCGCAACCATGCGTTCTCACTACTCCCATCCTAGCCTGTACAAGCACTCAAGGCATGGGCGAGAACATCAAAATAATTATCTTTTAGGTTCATTTAATCCCCATTTAGTTTGTAAATGTTATCACTTATTAACCAAACTTACAATGAGTTACTCTGGCAGCCACTTAGGGCCCCGACCCCCATTGCAAGCCACTTCCCGACACTACAAGTAGATTACCTACCCTAAGCTCATGGAATCATAAAATCACCCCAGTCCTATACAAGCGACTAGAAAGAAAATTCAAAAGATAATCCATAAAAAGAATCATCAAATATCCACAATATAAGCATCAAATATCCATAATAAGAATCATCAAATCTCCAAGATAAGAATCATCAAATCTCCATGAGCATCTGAAAAAACATCCATAGAAAATCATGACCACAACAGTTCTCTATTGGCAACTGAAGGAATCACTGATAATCATAAGTATCCATTGGTTCTCAATAACCAGAATATATCTCAAAATAAATCACAATATCCATTGGTTCTCAACAAGCAACCGAGAATATCTCAGAATCATATTGATCAAAGACTCCAAAATGGTTGAGTCAAACATGTCACAACATGACATCATCAAGAAATAAATCAACATTTTAGTCCCATCATGGTGACTAGAAAATAATCCAAGGATAACTATTCAATGACTCAAAAATGGTTAGCTCAAGTGTCTCATACACATACATCTCAGCTTCACACATGAAGACTGATGAACAAATACAAACATTTCATAGAGCATATGATCACATTACCATGGTTGGGTTTAGAAAGATCGAGACCAAAAAGATCAACATGCCATCACATCTCATAACCCCCAAGCCTCTGGTAACAACCTAAGACTAGTCAACACTAGTCAACCCAAAACCCAAAACAAGAAGCATATAGAATATACGATGCAACCACATGTTTTAGTTTTGCTAAAATCTCATAGTTGAATCAAGTGTAGGGGTTTCAAGTTTTATGTTTGCAAGTATACTTTCAAGTGTCTTAAGTTTCATCATTTGACCTATAAGTCAACCCAATTGTTTCCCGATAGCATTATCCTTCCATTATTAAGAATTACATTCTAAGAATAACTTAAGGATAAATATTCACTAAAATGGTCATCATTGACCTTTAATTAAATTGTCCTCTATATTTAACCATGATCCATATTCTAATTGATTAACTCTATTTTAATGTTACTTCAACTTTTAACATAAATCAAGGATCATTATTCATTTATAAAAGAACCAATTATCAATCTTCGAATAAGAAGAAGATAACTTTATTTATCTGAATCCATTAACATAGGTACACCATCCATGACCTATTAACATCTTATTAGTTTTCAATTAGAAACTTAATTAAGTATTACTAAAGTTTGAGTCTTTTAATTTAATCGTTATCATCGTTGACAACCATATAATATCTAAGGTCATAATTCAAGTCATAAGACTTATCAACTTCAATATAGATAATCTACAATCTCGTTAAAAGAATTATATCAATTAAATATCTATTATATAACTTAATTATTAATTAAATCCAATTACCTCTAGTTAATTGATTTAATTAATAATTTCACAACCAAACCATCAACCCAATGAGTATTAGTTGACTAACAATAGTTTGCACGTCAAAGTCAACTTCAATCCAATACACAAATATTAATATTTTAATAATAATAATATTAAAAAGTTATTTTGGAAATCTTATCCATAATGACTACATTCATCTCTCTGCAACAATGTTCCCATTTATATTTTAATAATAACAAGTTATACTAAATCCCCAATACCAAGTATTATTATCTCAAATAAGTTTCCCCTATGTACGTTGATTCAGTTAATTGATACTTCTCCAAATTATTAACCAATTCAATTTGAATAATATCTTTTATAGTACTTCAATCATTAACTAATCTCCTCTAGATTAACTCTAATCATATTAATTGATAACTATGTAAACTATTTATACACTGGGACAGCTTGAACCATGCTTCTTTATATGTGAAGAGCCTAAATTATAGATTGAAGCAGTGTCACTCTACCAATAGTAGAGAGCCACCTGTGAGTCTAATGATTGACCCTTTATCAAAGTTTGTCAAGCAAGCTTTGTCAGAGAAGCCTAGTCTCTCTACCCATCATAATAAGGACTCTGCCTACAGAGAGCCAATAAGTATACAAGGTGAACTGAAAGGCTTTAGCTTCCCGAATCTGAGCTCTCCCAGCAAGGGTCGTATCATCAAAAAACTAGAGTTGAGAAAGAGTGGGCAAACCATTTCCCCATTGCCATCCTTGAATCAAATTTTGGGAAACATGAAACTTGATAAGTCTGCCAAGTCCCTCAGCCATAATGATAAACAAATAAGGAGAGAGGGGATCTCCTTGACGAAGACCTCTAGAAGCCCCAAAAAGCTCCATTGATTCACCATTAAGAAGGACCGAGAAGGAAGGAGTAGTAACATAGCTAAGAACCCATCTAACCCATTCCTTACTGAAGCCAAAAGCTAGAGGAACTTTCTGCAAGAAATCCCAATTGACTCTGTCATAAGCCGTAGCCATATCAAGCTTAATAAACATAGCACATTCCCTAGAAGTACACATAGAGTGAATAGCTTCAAAAGCAATAACCACCCCATCCAAAATTTGTTTTCCTGCCACAAAACCCCTTGTTCCTCAGAGATAACCATGGGAAGCCAAACTTTAAGCCTCTCTACTAGGAGCTTAGTGATGATTTTACAGACCACATTACAAAGAGCAATGGGCCTAAAAAAGTCTAGCTAATTAGCCTCTTCCTTCTTTTGGAATAAGGACTAAAAATGTAGCATTCAAGGCCCGAAGCATTTCTTTGTTGGAATATGACTCCTAAACCACATCCAAAAGGTCATGATTGATAATATCCTAAAATTCATGAAAGAATTCAATAGGGAAGCCATCAAGCCCTGGAGCTTTTGCCTTCCGCAAGCTAAAGACCACCCCCTCCAAGTTAGACATACTAATTGGCCTCATAAGAGAATCATTCATCTCCTTGGTCACAATAGAGTGAATATAGGACAAGATAGTATTCTCCTCAATCTTTTCTAGAGGTAAATCATCTAAAAGGAGAGTAGATTAAAACTGAATAGCTTCCCTGGAAATAGCTTGAGAAGAGGTCAGACACGTCCCATCAGAAGTAATAAAAGAAGAAATATAACTCTTGTTATGTCGAGCCTGCACAAATTTATGGAAAAATATGGTGTTATTGTCACCTTCTTGAAGCTAGTCAACTTGAGTGTTCTATTTCCAATAAATTTCTTCTCTAAGATGCCACTTAGCTAAATCAATAGAAGATCAAGATTCTGCTATGCCAAGAGCTTCAAAAAAATCCAGAACCCAAATCTGCCTAGTAATAACATCAAGATGATCCCGAGTCCTCTTCTTCATAATATGGAGATTACCAAAACAATTCCTGTTCCAATGCTTCAAATTCCTTTTAACATATTGAAGTTTTTTAGAGAAGGAGAACAAAGTAGTGCCATAGGCAAGGCCCCCCTTGTCTCCACCAGTGGGCGATTAACTCATGAAGAGAAGAGTCTCAAAGCCACATCAGCTGGAACATAAAGGGAGGCTTCTTGGGGATAGCAACATAACTAGCTGTGAGCTAAATAGGGCAATGGTTAGAACCTCTCCAATCAAGAATTTTAGAAGAGAGCGAAAGAGAGCTCGAATTCCAAAAGCAAGAAACAAGGAACCTATCCAATCGTTTTGAGATAGCATCATTTCCAATCCTTTGATTGTTCCAAGTAAAGAGCCCATGGAGAGGTTTGACATCAAAGAGATGTAAAAGATCAATATTTTGTTGAAGATGGTTGAGAGTAAAAAGAAAATCTCATTGAACAATAATGTACTCACCCAAACATGTTAGCACTATTAATTTCTTTCCACAAAATACATAGAATAGAAAACTGTCATTCCTAGAGCATTCTTTGGTTAAATGAAAGAGAACCACCAAAAATAAACATTTTATACCATTGCATTCACCATCACATTGGATAAAATGTTTAGGCTAAACCTGTAGGTTTAGATGGGACATTCTTACATGTTATAGATTTAGACAATAGTCTTCTGAATACTTCATCATTTTCTTTAATCTCGAGACTAATAAAAAAATTTGACATTCTAATGTAGTCCTTAAGGAAAGGTATAATTGGGGACAAAGAATTTAGTTTCAAATATAATAACATATTCAATTGTAAGAGGTCAAACCAAGATTAATTATTATGTATTTTGATTAATTATTATTATTTATTTATTTAACTGAAATAGATTTGAACCCAAGAAATTCGAGATAAATGATCTTGAATAAATACTTATAATTTATTTATTATTGAAGAGTCTAAACAAAATTGAAATAGTACTGAAAGATATATTTATTTTTTCTACATTAACTATATGTAAAAAACCTACTACAATATGATGAAACAATGAGAAGAAACAAAACTGAAACAAAAAAGTTAGTGTAACAATTCATTAAAAAAGGAAATGCCAAAACTACACTCGTAAAACTCCGTCACAATTAAGATTTAAAGGTCATTACAGATACTAGATACAAATTCCAGTTGAGATAACAATGTGAACTAATGGAAAAAAAAAAGACACAGGATTTTGAGTCCAGCGTCCAGAGTCCATTGTGTGAGCTCTTTAGTTTTATAATATTTGATTTTGTAACTCTGTTCCATACACAGAGAATAATGAAAGAATTTCTAAGATCTGAAATGTTAATTGTTAATCCTTAATCCAAAATAAGGTAATAATATAAAGTGTTTTATAAAGAGATCAAAAAAAAAAAAAAACTATTTCTCTAGAAAAATATACAATTCTTAAAGTTGATCATTCATCCAAGAAACCCATATGAGAAGGCAAAAGCAAAAACAAATCCTCATCATTGTATTCAAATTTGACGATATATTTTATATCCAAATCTACACAAATTCTCAAAATCTATTGAGCCCACAGTTTGATGCGCTCTTTCACATCTTCCGCTTTCTCTCCATTTGGTGATGGTAACCTTCCATTGGTAGCAATAAATAAATATTTAAGCCCAGGAACCACATTTACTAATCTTGGGCTCAGCTGGTCCTTGTTAAACTGGAAGCCCAATTGGATGAATCCTCTTATTTCTTCAAACTCCATATCTGATGTTCTCATATTGTGACCCCTCTGTAGAAATCTCTTGCTTCTGCTAATCGGAATTGAAATAATTATTATTTGTTCACCTGAATTTGGAGTGTGAATGTTTAATTGTGCTCTATTTATGCATAGATAGATGTATGGTTTTATGACTAATGGAGATGGTCTGTGAGACGGTTGGTTTGTGGAAGAGATACGTAGCGACATAATCAACACACAAATTCGGGCATGACATGAATGATGTAAGAATAAGAAATGTGAAAAGCATATCTCGACCTCTTCACCGCAGAAATTCTTCTTTAGTTTATGTACAATTTGTATTAATAGTTTTGTCAATAAGCAGGTATACATGATTAAAGCATTTTATTGACCAAAAGCCGAAAGGTATGCATGATTAAAGCATTGTATTAATAGTACAAGTGTTTCCAAGGTTAGGTGGGGAGTCGGCAAATGTAAGTTATTAGTCCCTATTTTTATGTTAAAAACTATTATTTGATATATAGTTTGAATGATAATTATTTTTAATCGAGAATAAATGAATTATAACATTACACTTATATGATATTATTTTTAATTATAATTTTTTTAAATATTATTATTCTTCAAATATTTAAATGTATATGAAAATAGTTTTTCTTAATCTTAAAATATATTGATTAAATTATATTAAATTAGCATCATTACACCTTACTATTAAATTTTTATTCTAAAACTATTATAACTTACCTCAACTCACTATTTTCTAACTATTAAATTTTTTATTATTAAACTATTACAATTTTCAGCAAATACAAAGTCATTATGTGGCTCTTGTTTATCATTGAGGGAATATATTTAAAATTGTGAACTTCAAGAGACATAGGATACATGTGCCACTTTGTTGGTGTGGAGTGAATTTTTGTGGGAACTTTTTCATATCTATAAGTTTCATGATTTTAATCAACATCCATTTGAATGCTACCTTTTTATTATTTATTCAATTCTTGAACCTTTTGTCCACTTTTGCAAAGGAAAAGTTTATTGATGTTGTTTATTAGCCCTCAATACCCCCAAAGTCCCAATTTATTTACCCTCACAAGAATTTACTTATTTCTTTGAGTTTATATTTTGTATTTAGCAAAGTTTTTAGTTGTAATTTTCAATAGATTACCATGTTTTAACAATTTATTATCAATAAAGTTTGCACAATAAAATACATATCCATAAAATTGTGTTTTTTTAAATGTTTGTTAAGAAGAAGAAATTATATTAATATATATTATTAGGCAAGAGTCTATAACAAAATGGTAAATTATGAGTCTCTTATTAATAATAAAAAATAATCTAGGCCCTATTACCTATAATGTAATATATATATATATATATATATATATATATATATATATATATATATATATATATATATATATATATATATATATATATATATATATATATATATATATATATATATATATATATATATATATATATATATATATATATATATATATATATATATATATATATATATATATATCTACAATGTGTAAAAATATTTTCAAAAATGATATTTATAAATTTAATTTAAAAAATATTTTAAATTTAAATATGATACTTCTACAAAAATATTGTTTTTATACATTATATATAACTAATGTTTTTTACTAAAATATCTATATGTATAATAATTAAAATATTCTTAGTTTATTATTTATCTTTTAATATATAATTACTTAAATGGATAAAATCTATGAAAAACTTTTACATATCTTTTTTTGTGAGTTCAAATTAAAGCATTTCAACTTCATTGTATATGACCATGATTCTTATTTATTGCATCTTTGACTAAAAGTCTTATACTAAGAATTTTCCATTCCACCAAATTATTTAGGGGTAAATCCCAACTCCATCCATTATTTATTAAACTTTTAGAAGTTTTGTCCATGTTGGATGACATAATCAAGGAGCCTTGGGTGAATCACACAAACCTTCATCAGACAATTTCCTCTTACTTCACTATCCTTTCTTATTCAAACAATATGTTTTAATCAAAAATAAAATTTATCGTCTACTTTTTACAAAAGGTAGGGACTCTAGCTCCATTAGAGCTCTTGTTTTATCCTAATAGTGAAAGTTACAGGTTAATCACAATGTTAGTTATATGTCAACTATTGCTTAGATTGATGGTTTTTATCTAAATGAATTGAATTGATGATTTGTTTTTATTCTTAAATTGTGTGAATTTTGATTTTACTATTTCTTTTTCATTTTACATTGAATATTTTATGAACAAAGACAATAATAATAATTATACAAATGGATATCAAACTAATACACAATAATAGAGTATTGTGTTAGTATGTTAATATTATGATGATTTGGATTAGTTTAAAGATTTCATAGTAGATGTATTTAGATTAATTGCTTTCAAAATTTAAATACATTTAATATTTATTAAGTACAATTTCAATTTATAAAATATGTATTTTATCATTTAAAGTGTCTTGTAGACATATTAGTGTCTAAGATAATGAAATATAGGTTAATCAAAATTGATTGTTCAATATTGAATAGGAAAATAAATTATTAAGAACATTAATTATATTTTTGAGAAGTAAAAGAAATATTAGGAGGAGAAGGTCATTATCAAGTTGTTTGTTCTAGTCATCTAAAGGATCTTGGACATTAATAAAAGGCTCCAAGGCTACAGTAATATTCACAATGTCTTTTTCTTCTTTTAGTCATTGCAGTATGCTACAAACAAGTGAAATAACAAGGTCCAATCAAGAGAACTTCCCACTATCATGTCAACTAAGAAGGTCATAATCATGTGAAAATAAAACTCTAATAAAAGGAATATGGAACCCAACTAATAATATAAGGGGCATTGACACAATTCTAAATAAGTATTTGCAAAGGGAAAATTTCTAGAATGGTTTTACTATTCCCTACCTAGAACAATAACATAAAATTATAGAAAATAATTTTATAGAATTCAATAGAATCCATAAATAAATTATTTTTCTATTACTTAATATGTTGAATAAAATTTTCACTTTGAAAGAATTCAATATTTGAGAAAATATCTCTAGGTATCTTAAGCTAGTAGTCTTAAAATAATTTTATGCCAAGAGGGGAAAGATCGAGTTAATATAAAGGTGTGAAGAAAATGCTTATTAAGCTACTTGCCACTTTGATCAAGAGACTAAATCAATTTATTTCCTAAGAGCTTCCTAAAACATGACTATAGAAAAATAAGAGTCGACATGTCACCATACAAGTTTAGTATAGAAAAAACCCTTATAGTCTATACATCTAGACTATAATCTTGATAAGCCTCATTTTAGATCTCATTTTTTCCTTTAAATTATTCATAAAATTATGAATTTCATCATAGGTAATTAAAGCACACAAATCATGTAGTCTCCTCTCTCTCATTTTTTCATTTGTCTCTATTTCTCTTTGCCTTATGATATCCAACTTATCAAGCAACTCATAAGGGTCACTTCCTTAAAGATCTATCAAATTCCTTCTAAAATTAAACATATAAGAACCTAAAAAAATTTCTAGTATTTTATTCCTTTCTACCCTTTATAATAATTTATTCTATTATATTCAAAAATACTTCCCTAAATGTGTCCACACAAATGGCAATAATAAAAATAGGACTAAATGATATCCAAGAGTTAAGTCCTTGGATATCATGCATCTATTGCCAAATAATTGAATTCTACAAACAATTCAACTAGCTAGGCCATAATGTTTGATCTCATAATTTGTCCTATAACATCGTTATACTAAACTAATTATAATTTGCATCATTAAAAATCATGTATGTATGTATAAATAAAGAGATCTTGGAACAAGAGAGAGATTAGGCCATGGGAGAGCATTCAAGTTGTGAACATAAAAATGGGAATGATTTATGTTGTGTTCCCTCTTTATTTTTTTATATCTAAAATCAACTTCACATTGTGTTGTAAGTCTGGCATAGGTGTTTCAAGTGGTTCCATATAATAAAACAATGACCTTACTTCTAAACCATGTAAAGGATGTTGAAGTGGTTCCAAATAATAACATAATGACATTACCTCTAATCCAAATAATAAAACAATAAATCTCACTCAACCCATGCTAAGTGACAAGCCATGTATATCTTTTCCAAGTTTAATAGTTCTCTATTTCCTGACTCATAGTCTAAGAATAATTTTTCAAAACACATATTGACCAATTGGAGATTGAGCCAAAAAATTTTAAGAACATTGTGCTAAAAGATCTAAAAATAATAATTGTGCACATGACAATCATCTTTGTACGTTCTTTTTGGCGTAGCTATTCTTACATTTTATGATTTTTGGTGAGAAAAAAATTCCAAACTAATCGAGTAGATGATCCAAAATTAAATCATAATTGGTTGAGGCATGTTTAAATACCTTATTTCACATGTTATTGAATGTTTATTGAATGTTTAGGGTAGTAACTCCTTGCACTCAACTCTTCACTAAAGTTATTCTCACTACCATAATGACATTACCTCTAAACCATGCAAAGGATGTTGAAGTGGTTCCCAGCCTTGAAACACTCTTATAACTTAAGAAATGGAAAAGAAAATGTAGATGCAATACATGACAAAATGAAAAACTTGTATTATTTATATATACGGAGAGATATTTTTTAAGTTTCTTATTACATATTAGCACAATGGAAAATTGTTCTAGTTGCATACATATTATAGATTCCAAATAATAAGATAATAAAACTCACTTAACCCATGCTAAGTGACAGACCATAACCTAGTTCAATTGATGTAGTTTCTAATTTGTTGGGTTGATTACAAATTCTTATAGAACTATCATCAGATTAGATACAATAAAATGAAAAATCAACTATGTCCAACTAGCATTAACTTGACTGGTCTATATAGATCCATTGATTATTGTCACAAGCTTTTAAACATGACTATATAAGGAGTGAGTTAGGACATATATAGGTTAAAGTTACATTAACTATAAACTACAACACAAAGTTTGCATTAGGGTATTACATAATTGTAACTATAGAAAACTGCTTGATTCGCCCGAGCGGGTGTATGATGGTGAAGAAATATGTTAGGTGAGTAAAGCTCACTAGTAGTTATAGGAATATAGCTACATCAAAACAATTAGAAAATAGAACTATATATTCATTACAGTGAGTTGTTCAAGGGTCTTGATCCTGTGGATATGGGTATATGGGCAACTTGGTAGGTGGAGTATGCCTCCAATGTGTAGATGCCTTCGACATAGTAGGTAGCCTTGGACATAGTTATGTAGCACTTAACCATGTATGTATGTATGTATGTATATATGTATGTATGTATGTATGTATGTATGTATGTAATTATTCTCTACTTAACAGTGCCATCCACATGCGGGGGGCCAGCAGTTGAGCTTTCACCTTTGGAAATACTTCATTTCCATTATTTGCTATCTCTTGATCATAGGTATATAACTTTATCACTTGTAACTATAACTTTCAAATAGTAAAAACCACAATAGTTTCTTATAATTCTATGGTTCTCTTTGTAAGTTTATAAAATTGAAGTTTAAAAATTAATTTCATTTAGGTACATCTTTTTCAAGTTTGATATTTCTCTTTTTCCTGACTCACCATCCAAGAATAATTTTGAAAACATATACTGACTAGTTGGACATTGAGCCAACAAATTGTAAGAACAATTGTGCCAAAAGAGCTAAAAAAATGGTTGTGCATGATAATCATCTTTTTATGTTCTTTTTAGCACATTTATTCTTACATTTTATGATTTTGAGTGAGAAAAAAATTTCATACTAATCAATTAGGTGATCCAAAATTATATCTTAATTGGTTGAGGCATGTTTAAATACCTTATTTCACATGTTATTGAATGTTTCTTGAATGTTCAGACGAGTAACTCCTTGCACTCAACTCTTCACTAAAGTTATTCTCACTGCCACAATGACATTACCTCTAAACCATGCAAAGGATGTTGAAGTGGTTCCCAACCTTGAAATAGTCTTATAACTTAAGAAATGGTAAACCAAATACAGATGCAATACATGACAAAATGCACAACTTATAGTCTTTATATATACAAAGAGATCTTTTTAAAGTTTCTTATTACATATTAGCACAACAAAAAAATTTTAATGTATACATGTGCTTATGGATACTTAGAAAGTTAAGTGAGGCTAGAGTTCTTTTGATATGAGAGACATGTTGTTGAGATGTATAATCTTGATGAGATTTCAACAAAAATTCCAAGGAGCCTACAACTTGGTTGGATGTGAGTTCAATCAAGACCTATAAGGATATTTTTCTTGGACAATTTACATTGACTTTCATATGTTGGAGGATAATTATCATTCTCTACTCTTGGTCTACTCAATAGTTTATTACTTGACAGGTATAGCCCAATGTCACTTTCAGGTTCTTTATATTTTCTTTCACATTCATGGATCTTGAATTGTAGTTATATGGTTATGGATTATTCATTATGAGAGATGGATAACATAGTTGTCTCCTTCAAGTCTATTTTCATTTACAATGATAGTAGACGATAGGAAATGGAGTTGTTTGATCTTCTTTGAGAGGCTTACATCCATGTAGATTCTTGATATCATGTTATGTTTGATCTCTTGAGGTTGAATCTTTTTGTTTATGTTGTGATATATCTTTTCTCTTGGGGTTGTGAAGGAGATAATAATTTTCACAAATGACATTTAGACATATTTTTGGAAGGGTGTGTTACATGATTATGATTTGTAGGTTGTCTCTTTAGTCTTGGTTATCTTCTTGGACATTTGGGTTCACATAGGATTGATTTTTAGATTTATTGGAACTATGGTGGTCAATTTTTTGTGGTCATATATTATCACTTTTACTATATTATTTTTTGGTGATGACATGGTGGTCCATTTGTCTCTTTTCTTTGTTGGATGTGAAGAACATGAGAGAGTTGTGGGGATTTGATCAAAGAGATGTTTCTTGTAGTGTTTTTTCTATAGGATTTGCATATCTTTACGGATGGCCCTTAGTAAGTTACATGGTTATGAATTTTTATTTGTGTTGTAATTGGAGACTTGAAATGCCTTTGATATTTCAGATTTGACATTACCCATGCAATGGTAGTTCTTGTATGTGTTTGGTCTTCATTAACTAGTTTGCACATGGAACTTGAGGTTGCAGATTATGTGTTGGTTATATTGTTGGCATGAGTTTTCTAATGTTGGATACCTTTGAGGTATGGGTGATTGGATTGCTTATGATTTTTTATGGATGCTATATCCAGTCTCATGGGTTTATCAATTGAATTGGAGCAATCAAATTAGTTTTTGTTTTGGCTAATATTTTATAGCTTTTTCTGTAGGAATACTTTGCAATTGCATTGGGCTAAGATAATTTTTTTAATGCTTCTGTGTAGCTCATGCATGCAGTGGAGTAGTGGATGTATTTTGCAGCCTTTATTAGCACTCAAGTATCTTATGGGGTAAAAGAATGCACCCATGAAACCTTTTATAAAGAAAATTGGTCTCAAAACTTAAATTGTTCAACTTTCACGAATGAAAAGTGGCATTTGTGTTTAGAATATGATGATGTAAATTGATAAAATGTGTAAAATTAGATGACATTTTTTTCTATGATTATGTTTTGAAAATTTGAAAATGGATATTTGCAATTTTTTAATTTTTAAAGTCCATTTTATAATTTTCTTAAAATGCTAAAAATATATAGTTTCATTTTCACCAAACGAATCTATGTGAATGATCATATTTTTCTCTAATTTTGTAATATTTTATAGTTAACATGTATATATAGTAGACAAAAAATGAAATTTTGGTTTTTGATGTATATTTTTTTAAGTTACAAGTGTTCAAAGTCAAACTTATCATAAATTGATAGTTCTTTTTTCCCACCAAACTTTTCCTATCAAATCTACATATTTCAGAATAGCTATTTAATATTCTTGAAGATGACTCTCTCCACTGGAGGTAAATTAAATATTTAATTTTTTAAAGACAATTTACTATTTCTTTTCATTTTTTGAAGTGACATCTTCTTGAATCTTAAAATACCTACTTGTAATTGTTTAAAAGTATAACATAATATAACTACTCAAAACGCTATAGAATTTATATGACCATAATCTTGACTTTGAGATCTACAAAAGGGTATTTTTAGCTTTTGAAGAAAAATCATTTTTTATGGAGAAATTAGCCTTATAAGTGAGAAGTTTTAAAAAAACTCTATTTTTTGCTTGTGTGGGTGCCACATAGGACACCACATAGATAGTTTCGGTCAAAACACAAGGTGATTTTTTATACCCACTCACATGACCTCATATAAGAGAAACAATTTTTTCCATTAATTTCAAATAATAGTTTTGGCCGAAAGTGTTATGACCAAAATTGTTTTGGCCATAACCATTTGGCCACCTTTGTGCCATGTCAACACCACTTGGTGCCACATGGATTCAAATGTAATACTTTTGGATGTGACCCTTTCAGTTGTAACCCCATCAAATATCCTCAAGGGTGACATAGCTTTGTGGTTCTACCCTATGTTTGTTTTGTTTGGACAAGTGTTTAGTTGGAGCACAAGAGCATGTGCTATATTTAATGTGGTTTCATGGATGTTTGTGATGACATAGTTTTATTAATTTGACTCCTATAAGGTCTTTGCCAAGTGAGAGATTGTTGAGATAATGATGTAGCCCAAACCCTGTTCAAAATAATACTAAGAAAATAAGAAAAAAAAATAGATTTCCAAAAACTAGATTCTTCATTCAACCTCTCTAACTCTATTCTACCTTACAATGAAATAAAAAAACTACTTATTACAATTCTAAAAATTACCATATTCAGCAGAATTTTAGAAAAAATAGAATTTTCCATTTTTGGTAATTTCTAAAATCCATCCTACAAATCCCATTTTTTCTCAAGAAAAGCCCATAACTAAGGCAAAATTAATTGCTAACTAATCTACAAAATCAAGAGTATGATTTCAGATTTATTAAAAAAACAACTTTCTAACAAACTTGAAAAAAAAACAACTCAATTTCGGAGGTCAAGATGAAATTTCAGGCTCTTGAAAAAATGTCAAAATAGTCACCTATCGAGATGAGCACATTGAAAATCCAAATAACTCCTCCTCATGTGACTGCCTATAAAATTTCAGCCAAAACCCATATCCAAGTCAAACGTTATGATTCCCAGAAGTTGATACATCATTCTCCCCTTCTTGAAAGAAACACACCTCCTACAAGTGGATGTCTATGAATTCCTACAATTTTACTAGATCCAACTGCATTACTACCCAAATAGATAACCATGTACTCTCTGCTTTAGGTAACCCGTCCCACTGCATGAGGATTTTGTTATGATGATCATGCCTTGTGGAGATAGTCTGCTTATCAAGAATTTTGGCAATCTTTTCCTTCTTCTTTGGGGAGGTGATGTTGCCAATCCACTCCTTGATCCTTGTCTATATCAGGAACATCTCCATGGAATGTGTATAAATTAGAAACATTAAAAACAAGGGAAATGTCAAGATTTGTTTGTAAGCTAACCTCATAAGGCATAACTATTTGGCTAAGAACAACACCTATCCCAACATGTGAAGCATCACACTCTACTTAGATAACTTTGTCAATATTTGGAAGTGTCAATATAGGAGCTTTAGTTAGCTTTTTTTCAAGAATTAAAAAATCTCTTTAGCATCTAGTGTCCATGTGAACTCCCTTCCTCTAGTATAGTTTGTTATGGATGCTACAATGCTACTAAAATTTTGGATAAAGTTTTTATAGAAACTTTCCTATCCATGAAAACTTTGTGCTCTTGTTATACTAGAAATATTGGATAATTCTAGGATTGCTCTTACCTTTTCTAGATCTATTTGAACACTAGCTTGAGAAATGACATAGCCTAGAAAGGTCAAACTATTTTGCATGAACCTACACTTCTTCAAGTTTGCAAAGAGATTCTCCTTCCTTAAGACACTCAAAATGACCCTCTAATGTTGTAAGTGTTCTTCCTTGCTTATACTTTAGAATAGAATATCATCAAAGTAAACTACAACAAACTTTCAACAATCCAAATAAATCCTCCTCATGTGACTGCCTATAAAATTTCAGCCAAAACCCATATCTTTGTCAAAACTTATGACTCCTAGAAGTTGATACATCATTCTCCACTTCTTGAAAGAAACATAGCTCCTACAAGTGACTATCTATGAATTGCTGCAATTTTGCTAGATCTAACTACATTATTACCCAGTCAAATAACAATGTATTGTCTACCTTAGGTAACCCATCCCACTGTATGAGGTATCTCTTATGATGACCACGCATAGTGGAGGTAGTCTACTTGTCAAGAATTTTGGCAATCTTTTCCTTCTTCTTATTGGGGAGTTGATGTTGCCAATCCACTCCCTAGCCCTCATCTGTATCAAGAGCATCTCCATGGAATGTGTATAAATCACAAAGATTAAAAATAGGGGAAATGTTGAGATTTTCTAGTAAGCTGACCTTATAAGAATTATCATTAATCTTTTTGATGATTTTACAAGGCCCAATCATTTTATACTTCAATTTATGATAGGTGCCTATAGGAAACCTTTCATGCCTCAAGTAAACCATCACCAAGTCACCAACATCAAATATTTATTGTCTTCAAGTAGCATCTATTTTAATCTTGTAATTCACTTTACTATCCTATAACTTTTGTCTCACATCTTGTTGGAGCTGGTGAAGATGTTTAGCAAAAGTAAATCCATCATCACTAATTCTGTCTCCCAAGGGAAGTGAAACAAGATCTAGATTACCTTGAGGGTTTTGACCATAAACAATTTGAAATGGAGATTTTTTGGTGGATCTATTAAAGAAACTATTACAGTCAAATTATGCCTGGGGTAATACTAAGTCCCACTACTTAGGCTTCTCCCCTACAATGTACCATAGTAGATTTTCCAAACGCTGATTGACTACCTCAGTTTGTCCATCTATTTGAGGATGATAAGCACTACTAAACTATAACTATGTTCCTAATTTCCTCTAGAGAGTCCTTAAAAAATGACTCAAGAACTTTTGTCTCTATTAGAGGTAATGGTCTTTGGAAGGTCATGTAAATGAACAACTTTTGAGAAGAAAAGTTATGCTACTCTAGTTGCATTGTTGACTTTTTACAAGAAATAAAGTGGATCATTTTTTAAAATCAATCAACAACCCTGAAAATAGAAACATTACCTCAATGTGTGTGTGGGAGACCCAATACAAAATCCATACTCACGTCATTCTATGGTTTAGTGGGTACTGGTAAAGGCATGTATAGTCATGTATTATGTGAATGTCCTTTAGCCACTAGACAAATTATGCACCTTGCCATGTATTTAGTGATGTCCCTCTTTATCTTGGGCCAATAATACTTATCTTCAACCAAGTGTCTTATTTTTTTCCTCTCCAAAGTGTCCAACTAGTCAACCACTGTGAAATTCCCTGATAATGTTTTCCTGCATGGATCCACCTGGTATACATAGTTGTTTACCCTTAAAGAGGTACCCATCCTAAATAAAATAGTTACCTTTCACATGATCCAACTTACTAGAGTATGAAGCCTTTAGCTATTCTACAATTTCCCACAAATCATCATCAGTTTCATATAAGGTTTTAACAGCATCAAAACTAGTGACCTCAGTTTCCATTGTGATTAATAGTGTAGTGCAAATACTCAAGGCATCAACAACTTGATTTTGTATTTCAAATTTATGCTTCAAGACAAAACTGTATCCCTATAAGGAAGATACCCACTTGGCATGTCGACTATTCAACTTCTTTTTTGTGCTGATAATTTTAGAGTAATATGATTAGTAAAGAGCACAAATTCATGTGGGACTAGATAGTGCTTCCAATGTCTTAGTCCTTGAAAAATTGCATAAAACTCCAAATCATAGGTAGATTAATTTTTTCTCACTTCATTCAATTTCTCACTAAAGAAGGTCACGGGCTTACCTGCTTGGCTAAGAACAACACCGATCCCAACATGTGAAGCATCACACTCTACATCAAAAACTTTATCAAAATTTGGAAGTGTCAATATAGGAGCTTCAATTACCTTTTCTTTCAAGAATTTAAAACTCTCTTCAGCATCTAGTGTCCATGTGAACTCCCTTCCTCTAGTACAATCTATTAAGGGTGCTACAATACTACTAAAATTTTAGATAAAGTTTTGGTAGAATGTTTCCAATGCATGAAAACTTTGTGCTTCTATTATACTAGAAGGACATGACCATTCTAGAATTTCTCTTACCTTTTATGGATTCATTTGAACACAACTTGAGAAATGACAAAACCAAGAAAGTTCAAACTAGTTTGCATGAACCTACACTTCTTCAAGTTTGCAAAGAGCCTCTCCTTCCTTAAGACACTCAAGCTGACCTTATATGTTGCAAGTGTTCTTCCTTACTTCTACTATAGATTAGAAAATCATCAAAATAAACTAAGAAAAACTCACCAATGTAAGGTTGCAACACTATATTCATCAATCACATGAATGTGCTAGGTGTGCTCGAAAGCCCAAAAGGCATAACCATCCATTCATACAAACTATCTCTTGTGTTAAATGTTGTCCTCCATTCATCTCCCTCTTGAATGTGGATCTGGTGGTAGCCACTTTGAAGATCAATCTTGCTCAAGTACATAGCCCCTAGTAATTCATCCATCATGTCCTCCATTTGATGAATAGGAAACGAGTACTTAATGGTAATATTATTGATTGTTCTCCTATCAGTGTACATACACCATGTGCCATCCTTCTTTGGAGTCAACAATGCAAGTACTACACATGGACTATTTCTTTCCTTGACCAAAACCTTTTGCATTAGTTTTGTCACTTGTTTATTCAACTCTGCATGTTGTGCTAGATTCAATTCATAGGCTGCTTGATTAGGCAAAGTTTCTCAAGGAATAAGATTAAGATTGTTAGTCCTTAGATAGTTCTAACATTTAAGAGTCAACACACTTAATCACTTTTTGTATTGAAGCCGAGTACACTGTATGCCAAGCCATAGTGTGTGCCGAGTTAACATTTCAACAAGTGCCAAGTGACTTCAGGTGCCGAGTGATATACAACTGCCAAGTCATAGTTGATGCCGAGAAAGTTAGAATGCATCATATGCCAAGTGAGCCAAAATCATATATATGCTGAGCAAGATAGAGTGTAATAAGTGTCAAGCAATTCATAATAGTATGTGTGCCAAGCATCAGTAGTCCAATATGTGCCAAGTAACACAAAATTAGCATATGAGTTTGTGCCCTCACAAACTTAGATGTAAACCATTTTTGGAGCCAACATAGAGAGATGTTGAAAAGGAGAAAAGATAAGGATGAATCATTTACATTCCCTATGCGATTTGCATGCAGCCAATCAGAAAAATAGAGAAGGCATGCAACCAATGAGAAAACTCCAAGGAATGAGTAGGAATTTGAGATTCAATATGGATTTTAGATCCATACCTAACCCTAATTCTTTACGTTCTTTAAAAGGAGATTGAAAAATCCATTGTGTGTGTGGTAGAGAACAGTGTATGGGGAGACTATAGTGAAATTTAGTGTGAAAAAGTAAAGACTTAGAGGAATAGAGTAGCAATTTCATATCAAGTTAATCAGAACAGTACAAGGGACAAGGAAGATGACCAGATATCAGATCTTAGAGGATCAAGATCAGAGAGCGAGTAGATCAAGTGCCTGAATCCAGCAATTAGAGATTGCATACTATTAAGTTTATTGTTCTAATACTTTCTTGCCATTGTATTAGAAGTTGGAAATCCTATATTGATAGGTTAGCTTAACAACTAGGTAGGAGAACCTTTGGAGAAGTTTATTGAAAATCTTATGTATTAGTGGGTTTAACAACCTATTGTAAATCCTTTAATAGGGTGACACTTCATGTAAAGTGTTTTGTAAATCCTCTAATCAAGTCACTATTGATATAGTGTAAAGCCTTTAATAGAGCAGGCCTTTCACAGGGAAGACCATTATAAGTGGTCAAATAATTATTGCTACAGTAATTTTTGTGGGTATCATCCCCACCCTAGTTTTTCCTTCTTATTCCTGGAAGGCTTTTGGGTTATCAATTTTGGTGTTATGTGTTATTGATGTGTTTACTTTATGCTCATTTATATATTTACATGCATGTAGTTTACTTTTCAGTTATATGTTTAAAGGATTGAAAAAGGTTAAAAGTGTGGTACTTCTAATTCCCCCCCCAAAAGAAGTACTCTTCCCATTTTGAACATTCCAACAATTGGTATCAAAGCATTGGTTGTCACAAGGAGAAGCCTAACAACTTATAGAAAAGATCTAAAGATGGAAGTCTTCAAACTTGGGAAGACCATGGACAATTTGGTGATTGATGTGCACCTAGCTCTACACAAAGTGGATAAAGCCAAAGAAGAATTGAGAAAGTCCTTAAAAAGAAGGAAGGAGATAGCCATAGCTAAAAATGACATACACTACAAGGAGATTGATACCATAGAAGTGTTTTCCAATGGAGATTCCAAGAAATTTGATGCAACAATAGCAGAACTGATGGAGAAAAATAGAGCACAAGCTGAAGAAATTAGATTACTCAAGCTTGAACAAGAATCGCAAGCCATAATGCTTTGTGAAGTGACTAAAAAGAAAAGAGCTTTTCAAGACAAAGCTATGATCGAAGATGATGAGACAAATCCCACCAATAGACTGGAAGAGAAGATAATTAAATTTGAAAAGATCTCAAACATGCAGTTAGACACCTTAAGCCAAATGATGAATGCTCATCATGAGATAAATATGAAGGACATTGAGATCTCCACCTTGAAGATGTAGAATGAACAATTGCAAAATGAATTGAAGAGAGAAAAGGAGATAGCAGAAAGCTACAACAAACCCAATGAGGCCATCAAGAACTTTGAGCAACTACTAAAATCACAAAGGGCTAGTAAAGATACTTCGGGACTTGGTTACACTAGCATTGAACAAGGAGAATGATCCAAGACTATAGAAGAAAGGAGTAACAAAGGTAAGAACACTAAACCTACTTGTCATTTCTGTGGTAAAAAGTGACATACCTCTAATGTGTGCAAGAGCAAGAATAGTCATCAGCATGATAAGCCTACAAATGCAAGCTTTTTTCACAAGTACAAAAAATAGGGATATCAAGCACATGAATGTAGAACCAAAACTATTAGGACACCAAGATTTTAAGGTTGCTACTTTAACTACAAAAAAATGGACATAGAGCATTTGAATGCAGATCAGAGCCTATGTGGACACCTAATCAGCCTACAAGAGGAACCAATCATGCACATCACTACAATTGGGATTACAATATCAGGTATAACTATCACTATTGTCAGCACTATGGACACATCCCTGAGAATTGCATAAGAACACATTTTAGAGGAAGTTTCAGCAAATGGTTAAGTCTAACTACATGTTTTAGTTGCTTGAAAACTGGTCATATCAGGAGGAATTGCCCAAAAAAGTCAAAAGCACCCAAGGTAGAAGTCAACAAAGGAAAAGAGAAGGTTGATGTTGAACAAATAAGAGGGAAAATGAAAAAGACTTGGAAGAATAAAGGTGAGTGCAACACATCAAATGGAGAGATCACTTCACTCAAGAGGTCAAGTGATCACACTTCATCCAACTAAGAAAAAATAAAATGCATGGGACTGATATACAAAGCTAAATCACACATCAGTTCCAAGAACAAAGGAGTACTACAAGGAAGAAGTTTGCATGAGCAAAGATGCCAAGCAAAATTTTGAAGAAACTGTCAAGTAAAGTTCCAATGGATGTCGAGTTTCCAAGAGCTGTCGAGCTGATAGTTGAAGGTGAGTGAAGTAGAAGTGTAGTGGAGGTTGAGTAAATGAAATACAATGTTAGCCAAGCTATACTAAAAGCTTCAAGTCCCAAGTTTATAGTTGTATGCACAAAGCATTTATTGCTAGGTCTTTGACAGGTGTAAGGTTGAATTTTATTCATTTTTACACAATTTGAATGTAGAGAAAACATAAGAAGAGTGAAGAGGTGATCAAGTAGCAACCTTACAGTCACTAGCATCAATTTCTATAACATTTCAGCATGAACTCATTGATCTAAAGGTATTTATCAAGTGTTGAGCTACACAAAGTTATAGTTTTTAATACATTTAAAACCCTAGTCTGGTAAAATGGCTTCTAGCTCAAGAAACCCCAAGGCTAAAGAGAGTCATGATATTCAACTAGTTAGAAATGAAGTTAAATAGCCTAAATTTAGGCCAATACCTGAAGTTACTTATAGAAATGACCCAGCTAGTGCATTATCTATCATTCCACCCAAGGTTGTCATGGTTCAAGATGTAAGAAAATGCCACATCTACAAAATTGGTGCCATAGGTGACCTAGAAATTTCCATGCCTATGATAAGCTATGTGACAATGGGATACTGAAGGATGAGTTCCAGATTGTTGAGAAGAAGCGTTTGACCAAAACCCTAGTTTTCCCCATGGTATTTAAGACATAATGGATTCACATTGTCTTGAGTCAAATTCATGATGGATATTTATGCCTAGATATAGGACCTATCAAGATTAATAAGAGGATAGTTCATAGGGTTAGTAGTCTCCCAACCCTAGATTGGCCAAAGACCTTGAGAAGTGATAGAAAGGAGGTTATTGAGAAGAATACTAGAGCAAAATGGAATAATAGGGGAATGACCATAGACACTATGACTAAACCCCTACTTGACTTTGTTGTGAGGATAATTTCACATAAATTCTATCAATCCAATAGACTGAATAGCGTACCTTGTATAGCTGTTGATGTGGCTTATAAGTTGGCGAAGAAAGATCATACCTATGATCTGGCTGAACTCATGTTGTAGCAAATTAATGAGAACCTAGGAGCTATAAGGAGATCAAAAGGTGCTCAATGCAAATTTGGCTTAGTTCTTATGTGCATATTCTTTTATGTGATGGAAGAATTCCCTTCAATTGGGAAGGTAAACTGGAATTCTAACAAGTCTGCAATTACTCAAATTAATGAATTCATTGATCAGATGGGAGACTATTTTGAGGCATAGATGACAAGCTATTTTGAAGACTTTAAGAAGTCTATGAAGCAAAGAATAAAGATACTAGTTTCACTGGTAGAGAAACATGTCAATGACATATGTTTCTTAGTTAACATTGACTAAACCTATATCCAAGCAACAATACCAAGAGTAAAATGGCTAAGGACATTGGGATATGAGCTTGATATAGATGAAGCTTCAGCAGCAATCACAACATTGCTAGTAGAAGAAATTGATAAGGCAGCTCCTCACTTTGGGACATATGATGTTGTCAAGTCCAAAGTTGAGACTAAACTGAAAATAGCTTCTGTCATCAAGAAGAAGGATAAAATGGTAAGAAAAATAAAGAAGACATTTGGAGAAAACATTGAAGGAGAAGCAAGTGAAGAAGTAGAAGAAGTAGAAGGAGATAGTGAAGAAGAAGGTGAGAAAGGGCAAGAGCCAAAAGAGTTGACACAAGGCCAAGTTAAAGACAAAGAGGAAGGTACCGAGGGAGAAGAAGCTGAGGAAGCACCTACATCTATTGAGCAAAAGAAGAGAAAGGAAAAAAAGTAGCCTGTAGCTCAGCCCAAGACACAAGCTCAACCAAAGCCGACACCAACCAAACCAGCTCCAGCAACAAGGGCCACTACAAGGGCAACCACTCAAAAAGCCAAAGAGGCATTAAAGGAAAAGAAGAAAGCTATTGCATAGCCAGCTGAAGAGCCCAAGAAAAGAAGAAGGTATGTGGCTCAGCAAGATATAGATGATGAAGAGAGGATAGAATTTGAGGACATAAGCCAATTTAAAGTGGTAAGCCATCCTCCCAAATATGCAATTGACAAACTTTGTAATAAGATTAAAAATGTAGATTTAAATGATTTAAAGACTTTAAATTTCAATAATCTCAGAAGGGAAGAGTAGAATAAAATAGAGGAATTTGTGTATGGCATGATGGAAGAATTTAAAAACACACCTCTAGAGCTTGACAATACCATGCCAAAGGAGCTATATGAGATAGTTGAGAATAAATGGCATTATTGTTTAAAGATGGAAAGGGAGATTAGAGTATCTACTCTAGCACAAGTGAAGCTTGATATGAGAAAGGCTCAAATAACCACGATAAATAAGAAACATAATGGGAAATTTGCACCCAAGTACAGAGCCTTTTGCATCCTTCAAAACAAGGTTGAAGATGTTGTAAATAAATCCACATAGATATGGAAAACAACATATAAGATAACTGATGACAAGGTAGAAGAAACAAATAAGGCAAAAACTAGTGCCAGAGAGAAGGTAGAGGAAAAGAAGGTAGAAGAACAAAAAAGAGAGGAGGAAGCAAAGGAATAAGAAAAGAAAGAGGAGGAAAAGAAAGGCAAGGAAGAGAAAGGAGAAGAAGAGAATAAAGAGAAAGAATCTAGAGAGAAGAAACTATGGTGATAGCTAATGAGTAGGAAGAAGAAGAACAGAGTGTGCAAGACATACAATTGTTACCTCCTCAACCACTACACCTGCAAAGATAGTAATCATAAAGGATGTTACTAACAAGACAACTGAGAACATCAATCAACTTACCGCAGAGGATCTTTCAAAGATCCTTCACCAATCTACTCTATAGGCATAGTTGCGTACAAGCCCTATATTGGTGAGTGTAGATGAACTACAAAGAGCAGTAGCAACACCACAAAGAGAAAAGGTGAAGCCAAAGGAACAACCTTTTACATACATTGCTACTAGAACTAAAGTTTTGATGCTTCCACCACCACCTCCACCAAGTGTAACAAGTGATAATGATCAGATGCAGAGTGTAGAGCAAGGGAAGTTAGATGAAAAAGATGATACAGCAAAAGAAAAGGAGCAAGCCACCATTCATACATTGGTAGAACTACCAAAGATTAGCACTCCTACAAAGAGAATTAAGTAGCCAAGCACTGAAGCTATCCCCTTGCAATTTTCAACACCAAGCTTCAGTTCAAAAAGAGTGGACAAGGTACTTCACTATGGAGACCCTGAACTAGATGAAGAGATTATGATACCCTCCTATGATTTCAAAACTATCACAATAGCACAAATGACTGAAATGCAAAATGCATTGGATAGAAGGATGAGGCAGGAAATATTGAGGAAAGAGTTTAAACATAAGAAAGCACTTCATGACATCAAGGACATCTTCATGGATGCTTTCAAGTTGTAGTCACCAGATGAAGCCAAGCCAATAATTGAGCAACTATCAAACATAGTTGACTAGGTGACAAATGAAGACTAGGACACCAATGTTAAACTCTTGGAATGGTCAGAGAGAAAGTTTCAAGGAAAAGTGAATGAAAAGATATCAAGTGGCATTACACTTGAACAGGTAGAGTTGGGGGCCAAAATTGTTCTTGAAAACATTTTTTCATTGTATAGGAAGTTGTGTGATTTTTTCGATTTCACACAAGAAACTAATCAAAGAATAATGAGCTTGGAAAGAAACTTAAAAATCTCTAGTATGAAATTACCTAGAGATCTAGCTCAGAGTGAGAAGCATTTTGCACAATCGCTTCACACACAAAGGGAGTTAGATGTACTAATAGCAGAGGAAGCATATATTAAGGCTAAATTGATGTAGATCCAATCCTCTATAATCCCTCATTTAGAAGTCCTCCACAAGGAACAAGTTTATGCTGAAATAGTTTTAAAAAAAGATCCAAATCCTTCTACCCTTGATGAACTTGTACACCTTGCTACAGAGGCTGCCATCCAGCACAAGTCACTTGACATAGCTTTAGAGAATTGAGATGCAGCTCTGAAAATAATAATGGAGGCAAACAGTACTTTTTTGGCTAAGTATGGTATTACTCCTTAGAACCCTTTGACATAAGTGTCAAAAAGGGGGAGAAATGATAATAAGATAAGGGGAGAATACTATAATTTTTTAATTTTGATAACCAAGAGGGGGAGATATAATTTTTTTGGTAATCATATGGAAAGTTGCTTTGATACAAAATGCAGATATTCCACAAGCTCTAATAGATCAGAAATAGAATAAAGGTGCAATATAGAAGACAAAGAGCATTAGGCATATTTAGCATAGAATACAAGGCATAAATCAACTTAGGGGGAGTTAAGGTATTTTGAACAAAATTTTGAACACATTTTGAAAGTTTGTAGATAAGGTACTCATATGGAGAAACTAGTAATGTCTAGTTAAGTGTTTTCAACACTCATGTGAAAGGGGGAGATTTTTAGTCCTTAGATAGTTTTGACATTTGAGTGTCAACACACTTAATCACTTTTTGTATTGAAGTTGAGTACACTATGTATACTGAGCCACAGTGTGTGCTGAGTTAGAATTTCAAGAGGTGTTGAGTGACTTCAGGTGCCGAGAAATATATAAGTGCCGAGTGATATACAGGTGCCAAGTCACAGTTGATGCTGAGCAAGTTAGAATGCATCATATGTTGAGTGAGCTCAAATCATATTTGTCTTGAGAAAGACAGAGTTTAATAGGTGCCAAGAAATCTAGAACGGTGTGTGTACAGAGCATCAATAGTCCAGTATGTGCCAAGTAACACAGAATTAGCATATGAGTTTGTGCCCTCACAAACTCAAATGTAAACCATTTTTGGAGCCGACATAGAGAGATTTTGAAAAGGAAAAAGGATAAGGATGAATCTTTTACATTTCCTATGCGATTTTTATGGAGCCAATCAAAAAAATGGAGAAGGCATGCAACCAATGAGAAAAATGAAAGGAATGAGCAAAAATTTGAGATTCAATATGGATCGTAGATCCATACCTAACCCTAAGTATTTGCATTGTTTAAAATGAAATTGAAAACTTCATTACATGTGTGGTAGAGAATAGTGTATGGTGAGACAATAGTCAAATTCAGTGTGAAGAAGGAAACACTTAGAGGAATAGAGCAACAATTTCATATCCAATTGATCAAAACAACACAAGGGACAAGGAAGACAACCAAATATCAAATCTCAGAGGATCAAGATTAGATAGAGAGTAGATCAAGTACCTAAATCCAACAATTAGAAATTGCATACTATCAGGTTTATTGTTCTAATACTTTCTTGCCATTGTATTAGAAATTGGAAATCTTATATTGATAGGTTAGCTTAATAGCTAGGTAGGAGAACCTTTGGAGAAGGTGATTGAAAATCCTATGTATTAGGTGGGTTTAATAGCCTATTGCAAATCCTTTAACAGGGTGACACTTCATGTAAATTGTTTTTAAATCCTCTAATTAGGTCACTATTGATATAGTGTAAAGCCTTTAATAGGGCAAGCCTTTCATAAGGAAAACCATTAGAAGTGGTCAAATAATTATTGCTGCAGTAATTTTTGTGGGTATCATCTCCACCCCAGTTTTACCTTCTTATTCCTGGAGGATTTTAAGATATCGATTCTGGTGTTATGTCTTATTGTATGTGTTTACTTTATGTTCATCTATATATTTACATGCATGTAGTTTACTTTTCGGTTATATGTTTAAAGGATTGAAAAAGGTTAAAAGTGTGGTACTTTTGATTCACCCCCCCCCCCCCTAGAAATACTCTTCCCAATTTGAACATTCCGACATAGATGATGCTAAATATCTCTTTTGGTTGGGAGACTATGAGGTAGTTCCTAAGGAGCAACATCAACTAACTCCTCCAACACCTTAATAGCCTTAGGTGGCACCACATTTTCTTGTTATTCTCCTCTTTTTAGTACTAGTTCATAACAACAACTTGTTACTTTCATTTCTTTGACAACATCTCGTGCATACAACATGGTTTCATTCTTCTTTTCATCCTTAAGTTGCAACAAAACCACTTTAGAGCCATCCTTCCAAAATGTGTAAGTATTTTTCTCCCAATCATGCATGATCTTCCTATAATACTACCATGCTCTTCCCAACAACATATGAAAAGCATCCATAGAAATAACATCACACCATATCTCATCCTTATAAAATTTTCCCATGCTAAATTGGACTAAACATCTTTTATCAACTGTTACTTCATTTCCTTTCTTAAACCACACAAAAGGTTGCTTCTCACATTGTAAATTTAATTTCTCTACCATTTCTCTAGATACCATATTCTCACAACTACCCCCATTAATAATAATTTGACATACCTTTCCATTAGAAGTGCAACTCATTCTAAAAATGATGGTCTGCAGCCACAAATTGTCAAAGTTCTTTGTAGGAACTTCATATATTTTGGAATGATCATTGATCTCCTTATCATGAGGGTTTCTCCCACATCTAGTGATACTTTCTCCTCCTCTTCTAGTTGAGCCAAGATCACTCTAGTCTATCTTCCTTGATTTGTTTCTGGCATGTTATAGTTTGAGCATTCAAAGGCTATATGTCCTTCGCCACATCTAAAATAGGTAAAGGGCCTCTGTTGGGTTTCCCATCCTCTTTTGCTGCCATAAACTTGTCCTCATTGAAATCCCCTCCCTCTTTCCTATTTTGCAGGATCTTGTCTAGAATCTATAATTCTTTCAAAGACTTGGGAGGATTCTCATCGACTATAGTTAGAACCTCCTCAAAATAGTGTTGAGGGACCCATTCTTCCTCCTCTATTCCTCTAATTTTACTATTGATTGTTCTTTTCTTCAGCCTTTAGAACTAATTGGTAGGCTTCCTCCATACTATTAAAAAGATGCATGCTTATTTTATCTTGGATAGAGAATTTAAGGCCATTCATATATCTAGTAGCCACCTACTCATCATCTTCTTGATGCTCTATTCTCATGGATAAATTATAGAATTCATTTATGTACTCTTGTATAGAAGACAAATTTTGCTTCAAATTCTAGAAATTACAAAATAGGGTTTGTGAGTAGTCTAATAGTAAGAGCTTTTCCCAAAGCTTTTTTTCCATCTTGCTCCACATTTTGATCTTTTCCTTTTGTTTTCTAGTTCGTTCTTTTTGGAGGTGACCCCACCATATCATTGCATGTCCCTTTAATTTTGTGTAGGAAAACTTTATCTTCTTTCCCTCTACCATAGGCTTCCATTCAAAAAATTTACCCATCTCATTTTGCCAATCTATCAACTCTTATGGCTTAAGACTACCAGCATAGTCTGAGACTTCGATCTTGATCCCTTCATTTTCTCTTCTAAAACCCAAAGTGCTCTATCTTCATAGCTTGACTCTTCCAAGGGTTCTTCTTCATTTTCTTCATTTTGATTAACACCTCTTTGATTTCCCTCTTCATCTAATTTGTACTCTCTTTGTGTTGCTGGTATTCCTTGATTATCCATTCTTTCATTTAGCCATTCAATCTACCTCTACATATCCAGCATAAATCTTTGCATTGGAGTGATAACTTCTCTTCCTCTCCCTCTTCCTCTTCCTCTCCCAACCATCTTCCCGCTTTGATACCAAATGATGCAGCCCAATCCCCATTCAAAACAATAATTAGCAAATAACAACACCATAGATTTTCAAACACCAAATTCTTCATTTGACTTCCCCAACTCTATTCTGTCTTACAATGAAAGAAAATGCCTACTTATTACAATTCTGCAAATTACCATATTTGGTAGATTTTTGGAAAAATGGATTTTTCTATTTTTGGTAATTTATAAAATAAATCCTACGAATCCTAATTTTTTGCAAGAAAAGCCCCCAACTAAGGTAAGATGAATTGCCAACTAATCTACGAAATCAAGAGTATGATTTCAGATTTATTAAAAAAAAAACTTCCTAAAAAATTGGAAAAAAAAACACAAAATCTCAATTTCGAAGGTCAAGATGAAACTTTAGGCTCCAAAAAAAATGTCAAAATGGCCACCTATTGAGCAAAGCTCATGGAAAATCCAAATAAATCCTTCTCACATGACTACTTGTAAAATTTCAGCCAAAACCTATATCCGAGTCAAAAGTTATGGCTCCCAGAAGTTGATACATCATTCTCCCCTTATTGGAAGAAACATAGCTCCTGCAAGTGACTGTCTATAAATTGCTGCAATTTTACTAGATCCAACTGCATTACTCCCCACTCAGATAACCATGTACTCTCTACTTCAGTTAACCCATCCCACTATACGAGGTATATGTTATGATGACCATGCCTTGTGGAGGTAGCCTGCTTGTCAAGAATTTTGGCAATCTTTTCCTTCTTCTTATTGGGGAGGTGATTTTGCCAATCCACTCCCTAACCCTCATATATATTAGGGAAAATCTCCATAGAATGTGTATAAATTAGAAACATTAAAAAGGGGAAATGTCAAGATTTGCTGGCAAGCTGACCTCATAAGCATTAGCATTAGTCTTTTTGATGATTTTGCAAGGCCCAATCTTTTTATAATTCAATTTATGATAGGTGCCTATAAGAAAACTTTCACGCCTCAAGTAAACCATCACAAAGTCACCAATATCAAATATTTGTTGTCTTCGAGTAGCATCTGCAACAATCATGTAATTCACATTACTATCTTGTAACTTTTGTTTGACATCTTGTTGGAATTGGTGAAGGTGTTCAACAAAAGAAACTCCATCATCACTAATTCTATCTCCCGAGGGAAGTGACCCAAGATCCAAAACATTTTGAGGGTTGCAACTATAGACAATTTGAAATGGAGATATTTTGGTGGATCTATTAGCAAAACTATTATAGGAAAATTATGCCTAGTGTAATGCCATGTCCTGCTATTTAGGTTTCTCCCCCACAATGTAGCGTAATAGATTTTCCAAACTTTGATTGACTACCTCTATTTGTCCATCTATTTGAGGAGTGTTCCTAATTTCCTCTAGAGAGTCCTCAAAAAATGGCTCAAGAATATAGTGTCTCTATCAGAGGTAATGGTCTTTGGAAGGCCATGTAAATGAACAACTTTTGAGAAGAAAAGTTTTTCCACTCTAGTTACATCGTTGGTCTTTTTACAAGCAATAAAGTGGACCATTTTTAAAAAGTCAATCAACAACCACAAAAATAGAATCATTAGCTCACTGAGTGTGAGGGAGACCAAATACAAAATCCATACTCACATCAGTCCATGGTTTGGTGGGTACTGGTAAAAGCATGTATAATCCTACATTTTGTGAATTTCCTTTAGCCACTTCATAGATTATGCACCTTTCCATGTATTTAATGATGTGACTCTTTATCTTGGGCCAATAATACTTATATTCAACCAAGTGTATTGTTTTGTCCTTTCTAAACTGTCTAGCTAGTCCACTACTATGAAATTCCCTAATAATGTTTTCCTACATGGATCTGCCTGATATGCATAGTTTTTAACTCTAAAAGAGATACCAATCCTACATAAAATAGTCACCTTTCACATGATCCAACTTACTAGAAGATGAACCCTTTAGCTATTCTACAACTTCCCAAAAATCATCATCAGTTTCATAGAAGGTCTTAATAGCATCAAAACCAGTGACCTCAGTTTCCATTGTCATTAATAGTGTAGTGTGCCTCGTCAATGTATCAACAACCTGATTTTATTTTCCATATTTATTCTTCAAGAAAAAAGTGTATCCCTATAAGAAAGATAGCCACTTTGCATGTCAACTATTCTACTTTGTTTGTGTGTTGAGATTTTCCAAAGCAATATGATCAATAAATAGCAAAAACTCATGTGAGAACAATTGCATAAAACTCCAAATCATAGGTAGAATAATTCTTTCTTACTTCATTCAATTTCTCACTAAAGAAGGCCATGAGCTTACCTACTTGGCTAAGAACAACACCTATCCTAACATGTGAAGCATCACACTATACTTTGAAAACTTTGGTAGTTTCAATATAGGAGCTTCAGTTACCTTTTTTTGCAAGAATTTAAAACTCTCTTCAGCATCTGGTGTCCATGTGAACTGCCTTCCTCTAGTACAGTCTATTATGGGTGCTACAATACTACTAAAATTTTGGATAAACCCTCAGTAGAAAGTTTCCAACCCATGAAAACTTTGTGCTCCTATTATAAAGGAAGGATTGGGTCATTCTAGGATTGTTCTTACCTTTTCTGGATCCATTTGAACAATAGCTTGAGAAATGACAAAGCCCACAAAGGTCAAACTAGTTTTCATGAACCTACACTTCTTCAAGTTTTCAAAGAGCTTCTCCTTCCTTAAGACAGTCAAGATGACCCTCAGATGTTGTAAGTGTTTTTCCTTGCTTATACTATAGATTAGAATATCATCAAAGTAAACTACAAAAAACTTACCAATGTAAGGTCATAGCACTATATTCATCAACCACATGAATGTGATAGGTTAATTCAAAAGCCCAAAATGCATAACCATCCATTCATACAAACCATCTCTTGTCTTAAATGTTGTCTTCCATTCATCTTCCTCTTGAATGTTTATATGTGGTAACCACTTTAGAGATCAATCTTGCTGAAGTACTTAGCCCACAGTAATTCATCCAGCATGTCCTCTATCTGAGGAATAGGAAACCAAGACTTAATGGTAATCTTATTGATTGCTCTGCTATTAGTGCACATCCTCCATGTGCCATCTTTCTTTGGAGTCAATAATGCACATAATACACACAAACTCATGCTTTCCCTGACTAGACCCTTTTGCATTAGTTTTGTCAATTTTTTATTCAACTCTGCATGTTGTGTAGGATTCAATGGATAAGCAATCTCTTTTGGGTTGGAGACCATCAGGTAGTTCCTCAGGAGCAACAACCTATTTCTTGTTCTTCTCCTCTTATTACTAGTGCATAACAACAACCTATTACCTTCATTTCTTTGACAACTTCTCTTGCAGACAAGATGGTTTCATTCTTTTTTCATCCTTAAGTGGCAACACAACCACTTTAGAGCCATCCTTCCAAAATGTGTAAGTTTTTTTTCCCCCATCACGCATGACATTCCTATAATACTACCATGGTCATCCCAACAACATATGGAAAGCATCGATAGGGATAAAATCACACCATATCTCATCGTTATAATTTTTTCCTATGGTAAATCTGACTAAACATCTTTTATCAACTGTTACCTCATTTCCTTTCTTAAACCATGCAATACGATAAGAGTGAGGGTGCCTCACACATTGTAAATTTTATTTCTCTACCATTTCTCTAGATACCATATTTTCACAACTACCCCCATCAACAATAACTTGACATATCTTTCCACTAGAAGTGCAACTAGTTCTAAAAATGTTGGTTTGGAACAAAGAATCTTTAGAGCTCTTTGTGGGAAATTCATATTTTTCTAGGATGATCATTGATCTCCTCATCATAAGGGTTTCTCCCACATTTGGTGAGAATTCTTGCTCCTCCTCCTCTAGCTAAGCCAGGTTCTTTCTATGCTATCTTCCTTGATTTGTTTTTGGCATGTTATAGTTTGAGCATTGAAAGGTTCTATGTCCTTCTTCTCCACATCTAAACTAGGTAAAGCACATCTATTGGGTTTCCTATCCTCTTCTACTACCGTAACTTCATCCTTTCTGAAATCCCCTTCCTCTTTCTTATTTTGTAGGATCTTGTCTAGAGTCTATATTTCTTTCAATGACTTGGGAGGATTCTCCTTGATCATTGTTAGAACCTCCTCAAAATGGTGTTGAGGGACCACTTCTTCCTCCTCTATTCCTCTGATTGTACTATTAATTCTTCTTTTCTTTAGAATTTAGAGCTAATTGGTAGGCTTCCTCCATATTGTTAACACGATGCATGCTTAGTTCATCTTGGATAGAGAATTTAAGGCCATTCACATATCTAGTAGCCACCTACTCATCATATTCTAGATACTTTATTCTCATTGATGACTTATAGAATTCATTTGTGTGCTCTTGTACAGAAGACAAATTTTGCTTCAAATTTTGGAACTGACAAAACAAGGTTTGTGAGTAGTCTAATGGTAAGAACTTTTCTTGGAGCTGTTTCTCCATCTTGCCCCACATTTTGGCATTTTCTTTTGTTTTCTAGTTTGGAGGTGATCCCATCATATCATTGCATGTCCCTTTAATTTTATGTAGGCAAACTTCATCTTCTTTCCCTCTACCATAGGCTTCCATTGAAAAAATTTATCCATCTCATTTACCCAATCTATTAACTCTTATGGCTTAAGACTACCAGCATAGTCTGAGACTTCGATCATGATCCCTTCATTTTTCCCTTCTAAAGCCCAAAGCACTCTATCTTCATTGCTCAACTCTTCCAAGGGTTATTCTTCATTTTGATTAACACCTCTTCAATTTCCCTCTTCATTTGATTTATCCTCTCCATGTGATATTGTTATTCCTTGATTATCTATTCTCTCATTCAACCATTCAATCTACCTCTACATATCCAACATAAATATTTGCATTGGAGTGACACCTCATCTTCCTCTTGCTCTCTCAAAGCCATCTTCTCACTCTGATATCAAATTATGTAGCACAAACCTTGTTCAAAACAATACTCAAAAAATAACAACACGACACAGATCTTCAAAGACCAAATTCTTCATTCAACTTCTCCAACTCTACTCTACCTTACAATGAAAGAAAATGCCTACTTATTACAATTCTAAAAATTACCATATTTGGTAGATTTTTAGAAAAATAGAATTTTTCATTTTTGGTAATTTCTAAAATCCATCTTATGAATACCAAATTTTCCCAAGAAAAGCCCCCAACTAAGGTAATAAAGTGGACCATTTCTGAAAATCAATCACCAACCACAAAAATAGAATCATTACCTCACTGAGTGTGTGGGAGACCCAATACAAAATCCATACTCACATCAATCCATGGTTTGATGGGTACTAGTAAAGGCATGTATAATCCTATATTCTATGAATGTCTATTAGCCACTTGTCTTAAATGTTATCTTCCATACATCTCCCTCTTAAATGTGGATCAGGTGGTAGCCTCTTCAGAGATCAATCTTGCTGAAGTACCTAGCACCCACTAATTCATCCATTATGTCCTTTATCTGAGGAATAGGAAACTGGTAGTTAATGGTAATCTTATTGATTGTTCTTATATCAGTGCACATCCTCCATGTGCCATCCTTCTTTGTAGTCAACAATGCAAGTACTGCACATTGACTCATGCTTTCCCTAAATAGACCCTTTTGCATCAGTTTTGTCACTTTTTTATTCAACTCTACATGTTGTGTTGGATTCAACCGATAAGCTACTTGATTAGAAAATGTTGCTCCAAGAATAAGATCAAGATGATGTTGAATATCTCTTTTGGGTGGGAGAGCATTAGGTAGTTTCTTAGGAGCAACATCAACAAACTCCTCCAACACCTTCACCACCTCAGGTGGTACCACATTTTATTGTTCTTCTCTTTTTAGTACTAGTGCATAGCAAAAACCTATTACTTTCATTTCTTTGACAACTTCTCTTTTAGACAACATGGTTTCATTCTTCTTTTCATCCTTAAGAGGCAACAAAACCAATGTGTAAGTATTTTTCTCCCCATCGTTGACAAACTTCCTATAATGCTGCCATGATCTTCCCAACAACATATGGCATGCATCCATAGGGATAACATCACACCATATCTCATCCTTAACAAATTTTCCTATGGTAAATCTAACTAAACATCTTTTATCAATTGTTACATCATTTCCTTTCATAAACCATGCAATATGATAAGGGTGAGGGTGCTTCTCACATTCTAAATTTAATTTCTCTACCATTTTTGTAGATACCATATTCTCATGCAACTACCCCCATCAACAATAACTTGACATGCCTTTCCACTAGAAGTGCAACTAGTTCTAAAAGTGTTTGTCTGGAGCCACGAATCGTCAAAGGTCTTTGTTGGAACTTCATCTTTTTCTGGGATGATCATTGATCTCCTCATCATAAGGGTTTCTCCCACATCTAGTGAGACATTTTGCTCCTCTTTTGGCTAAGCCAGGTTCACTCTAGGCTATCTTCCTTGATTTGTTTCTCGCATGTTATAGTTTGAGTATTCAAAGGCTCTATGTCCTTCTTCTCCACATTAAAATAGGTGATCTTGTCTAGAGTCTTTATTTTTTTTGAAGCCTTGGGAGGATTATCCTTGACCATAGTTAGAACCTCCTCAAAATGGTGTTGAGGCACCCCTTCTTCCTCTTCTATTCCTCTGATTGTATTGTCAATTCTTCTTTTCTTCATCCTTTAGAGCTAATTGGTAGGCTTCCTCCATATTCTTAACATGATGCATGCTCAATGCATATTGGATAGAGAATTTAAGGCCATTCACATATCTAGTAGCCACTTGCTCATCATCTTCTTGATGCTCTATTCTCATGGATATCTTATAGAATGGGATGGGGAATATTGCAAAGGTCCAACTTGTTCCCACTACTATCACTAATGGTAGGCCGAGCTATAGAGGCCGAGAAAAGCAAGTAGTAGCTAACCTATTGACCTACTAGAATGCAGTGACCTAGTCTCCATCAGATGGGCTGAGCCAAGCATGGGATGAGAAGAGAGCTAAACCCAACCTACACTACTAAAACCAATCTATCCTACCTCCATGCAAATTGGTGGTGCTCCTACCCTAACCTTTTCTACTGCAAGCAATGGCTATGGATCTAGGATTGAAACTTGTAGAGGAAAAATTTTGCTTCAAATTATGGAAATTACAAAACATGGTTTTTGAGTAGTCTAATGGTAAGAACTTTTCTCAAAGCTTTTTCTCCATATTTCTCCATGTTTTGATCTTTTCCTTTTGTTTTTTGGTTTGTTCCTTTTGGAGGTGATTCCACCATATCATTGCATGTCCCTTTAATTTTGTGCAGGAAAACTTCATCTTCTTTTCCTCTACCATAGACTTCCATTCAAAAAATTTGCCCATCTCATTTAGCCAGTCTATCAACTCTTCTGGCTTAAGACTACTAGCATAGTATAAGACTTTGATCTTGATCCCTTCATTTTTCCCTTCTAAAGCCTGAAGTACTCTATCTTCATAGTTCAACTCTTCCAAGGGTTCTTCATTTTCTTCATTTTAATTAACACCTCTTCGATTTCCCTCTTTATCTGATTCATCCCATCCTTGTGCTACTGGTATTCCTTGATTATCCATTGTCTCATTGAACCATTCAATCTACCTCTGCATATCCAACATAAATCTCTACATTGGAGTGACACCTCCTCTTCCTCTTCCTCTTCCTTTTCCTCTCCCAACCATCTTCCCACTTTGATACCAAATGATGTAGCCCAAACCCTATTCAAAACAATACTTAGAAAATAATAAGACAACACAGATTTTTAAAGAGTAGATTCTTCATTCAACTTCTCCAACTCTATTCTACCTTACAATGAAAGAAAATGCCTACTTATTACAATTTTGAAAATTACCATATTTGGTAGATTTTTGAATAAAATAGAATTTTCCATTTTTGGTGATTTTTAAAATCCATACTACAAATCTCGATTTTTCCTAAGAAAAGCCCCCAACTAAGGCAAGATGAATTGCCAACTAATCTATGAAATCAAGATTTTTATTTTGGATTTATTAGAAAAACAACTTCCTAAAAAATTGGGGAAAAAATAGAAAAACTCAATTCCGAAGGTCATGATGAAATTTTAGGCTCCCAAAAATATGTCAAAATGGCCACCTATCGATCTGAGCTCATTAACAATCCAAATAACTCCTCCTCATGCGACTGCCTATAAAATTTCAGCCAAAACCCATATCCGAGTCAAAAGTTACAACTCCCAGAAGTTGATACATCATTTTACCACTAAACACTTTGGTGAACTTGATGAGTCCACTCTTTTTTATTTTGTAGTTAGATTTTATTTATCTCTCATTCTTTGGCCTCAACTTCATCTTCTTTTGGTCAACCTGACTTGCACCCCTTTCTTTTTGGAGTTAGATGTTTTTTGGGGGGGGTAGTTACCTTCTTTTGGTGAACCTGTCCTTTTGACCCTCTTTCATAAAATTAGATCTGGCTATCTTGTGGTTAGATATCTCTTTTATGTTCTTTGTTATATTTTTATGGTTAGATCTCATTAGGGCTCCCTTTTTTGATCTCCCCTTTTATGAGCTTAATTACATGAAGTCCAACCTATAGCATTCTTGTTACGCGATGTCATAGACTCATGGGTTCTTTTGATCATGATTCCTCTTTTCTTCCTAGGTCTCATGATCTTAATCCTATAATGGAGCATAAATATTTTCACTCATCCCATGATGAAGTCGATTCTTTTTAAGAGTTCCCCATCTACAAAGATTATAAGCTTGCTCTCTAGTGAATTTAATAAATTGGTAACTTGGCTTCCTCAAGAAAATCAGAATCTTGATTGTGTTGTTATTGTTGAAGCTCTTAAGAAGATTGTTAATAATGATGAAAATAATCTTTCTATCTTGCATTTTATATCTCATCGTATTAATACTCATGCGAAGTATTCAATAGAATGTACTCAAGAGTTAGGACATCCTCCTTCTTCCATAGTTATTGAACCTTCTATCCCAATTTCTACCACTCTTTCTAGCATACCTAAATATACTCCACCAATTATGACTACTTCTTCCCAAGTGTCTACTCCTTTAAGTGTTCTTCTTTGTATCCTTTCACTTCCTGTGGGTTTTCCTTGTACTTCCATTCCTTCTTCATTTCCCACATATAATGCAGCTCCTTTTACTTATTCAAACACTTTACCTATTCCTTCTCATCCTCCACCAACATGTTTACATGTTCCTTCTGCTTCTTATGACTTTTCTAATCCATCTGTGATACCTATGTCTACTAGTCTTGCTTCTGATCTTACCATTAGTACATTGGTTCAAACTGTCACTTCTTTACAACAACAACTTGTTCAATTAACTCAATCTAAGTACAATATTCCTACATGTGTTGTTTCTAATCCCCTTTAATTCAAATATTCCACCTAGTCAAGACACATGGCCATGGCGCATCATAGATCCTCTCTGTACACTTGGCAGCATGTTGAGGTACCTACTCTTGAGACTTATAATGGTAAGTGAGATCATGTGATTCGTGTTAAAACTTTCCAGACTATATCTAGTGATTCTTCTCATGAATATAAGTTTATGGATAAGTTGTTCTCACATAAATTTAGGGATAGAGCCTTGCAATGGTATTTCTCTCTAGCTCCTTATTCTATTGTTTCTTTTAAAACTATTTCTAATTATTTCATTCAATAGTTCAAAATAATACTGGTCCTCAAATTTCTTTAACAGATTTAATGCAGTGTAATCATAATATTAAAGAAGAAGTTACTGATTTATTAGTAGATTTAAACATTTGTATGATCTGATCTCTTATCCTATTCCTAATCATGATATTCTGTGTATCTTTATTTCTTATTTACAAAAAGATGTTAGGGATAAGATTCCTTACTATGTATACTTCCTTTTCACAGTTATGTGCAATTCTTCACCATTACTAGTTACAAGTTAGTCAACTCAAGAGCTCTAGTCTAGTGGCTCATGTTTCTACTGATAAGATTGATGACACTAGATATTCCAAGAAGTTATCTAAACCTAATAATTTCATCAAAATTAAGTCAACAAATACAGTTGATGATCAAGTGGCAACTACATCTTGAGGTACAACTACTTTTTTCTCTTTATTTAATCCTAATCGTCTTTTCTTATTTTTTTATTGGTCATTAATATTTCTAAAATGATAGATTATGATTAGTATTAACAACTAGGAACAAAAAGAATTTCTAAGATTTAGTTAACTTTTATGTCTTGATAATAGAAGTTTCACCTTCATTAAGTTTGAATATAATATTCTTTAAAAAAATCTAAAAACTTTGATATAACCACTATTTTTGATTAAGGGTTAAAACAGATTTAAATAGATTGATAAGCATGAAAGATAATTTATTGAATGATGAATAAACCTAAATCATGTGAGTGGACATTTTTTCCCTTTAGGATTCTATAATTTTAGTCAGCTGTATAGTCAGGATGTGTCTCCTCTTGATGTGGTGCAAGTGTATAGCCAATAGGTTTGGGAGTCAATAATTACATTTATTTTACATATTGTTTAATACATTCAATAATAAGGTACATTTGATTTTATTTTGTTTGTTTTGTCTTTAGTTTAGTAATAATAAAGAATTAAAATTTTATTTCAATTTCCTTTTGATTTTTAAATCTTTGATCGTTATTGTTTGATTACATTTGTCTTATATTAGGATGCTCTTTCTATGATTAAATTTCTATTCTATCAAGATATTCCAACTATATATTGCATTCACATTGTTCAAAAGGAAGTAAGAAGTTAACAATGCACGGTTTTATCCTTCAATTATCAATTCTAAATATTGGAGCACACTAAAATATTAGCTAGATTTTGTGGTTGAATTAGACTTTTTTTCTATTTAGTTTCATTGTTCACCCCTTATTATTGGACATTTGTTCCTCAAATGTCCATTGGATAGCTGCTGTAGATCTACTCCCAACATCACAATTCTATTTTCACCTCTTATTATTGGGTATTTGTTCCTCAAATGTCAATTGGATTGTAGATGGAACAAATTTTTTCCCTTTGGACTAGTGAGGGTGCTTGGTTGTTTTCACCTTCAACCAAAATATCTTGTTTTATTGATTATTCAGAATTCTTAATTATTAGAATTCAAATCACACTCCTTCCATTTCTTTATTTTCTATTTTTTTGTTTTTCTCAGTTGAACCTCTATCTTGTAGCCAAAATCGTCTTTTATTTATTATTCAAAATTCCTAATTACTAGAATTCAAATCCCACTCCTTTTTTTGATTTCCTTAATTAGACCTCTATATTATAGGTGATTTGTACCATATTTGATTAAAATTAAAATTTCTACAATCTAGTTTAGACAATCTAATTTAGTTCTAAATTTTAGAAAATTGCATATATGAAATATTCAATCTTTGTTAGTGATTGGTTCCTCTTCTTTCTCATTACCTCCATAAATTTGTAGTCGTATTCTCTAAGGGTTTCCCCTTGTAGTGTTATCCACCTCATTTTGCTCAAACTCATGGATGGAGCTTTCAAAGATTCAATTTTCGGTATGCTAGGATTCAATCTTGGATATGGAAGGATTTTTGGGGATTTCATGGGAATTTTGAAACTGAATATAAGCAATCAAGAATTTAGCCCAAGTACAAACTAGATCTAGATATGGGCTTATAGGCTGCTGAATCTAAATTTAGAGTTTTAACCCAAGGCTCCTACCAAACTATATTATGCAGCCCATTACCTTACAAAGATTCAAGAATCAGCCCTAATTTTGACCAAACTCTAAAATATGTTGTGGTTGCATATTTTATTCATTTCTAACCCCTGCATAACTAGATACATGAATCTGTTGTTCAGGTGACCTGGGCTTCATGGAAGCATAGAGATAGTCATACAAGGCCGGTAGCGTTGGTGTGAATGCTTATATCCATTACAAAATTGAGAATCTTGCATCTGATTGAGTAGTTTCTCCAATACGAAGTAGGATTACAGCAAATCCATTGTGTCGGAGAGGAAAACCCTATCTGGGTAGGAAGAATGACAGTATGAGTTTGGGAATACAATATTTCCTCACCAATGATGGATATAATTATTTTTTGTCCATTTCAAGCAGCAGCGTGAGGACTAAATCATGAGATAATCAAATTAAGAGAAAAAGAAAGTTTTAAAGGTGGTTTATTAAAAGGAATTTTTTTAATTTTAGAATATAAATTATTGATATTGACAAACGTAGATATTTCAATATATTTTGATTTTATAAAAGAATATTTGGAAAACATGAAAAAATGAATTTGAAGTCTTTTTTTTTAAAAAAAAATTGTCATTATTAAATTTTTTTAAATGATAGATAGCAATTAGTAGTAAAGAATAATCTTTAAATTAAGAATTATCATATTTCAATATGTTTAGAGAGTCACGCCTAATGCTTAAAAAAAGTGAAAAGAGAAGATAGAGTTTTATTTACTTTCTGTAATGGTTTTTGTCTCATGATTGTGGGTTTTTGAATTTAGAATATATGTGCTCTAGCTCTATGGCGGTTGGCAATTTCTAACAAGATGCAAAATACTAACATTTGATGGTAAGAAATAGGTTGGCAATTACTTTTTAAAATGGTAGAATTTGTGCTTATAAATCTAAAAGAATTGAAAAAATAGTTAAAAATTGTTTTCAAGGCTTTCTATACAATTTGGTAGAAAATAACAAAATTCTATGTAGTTTAGGAAAGCATCACATAAGTTAAAAACTTTTTTACTAACAAAATTAAAGGAGGATTTTAGAGAATAATATATGAGTTAATCTTAAATGATTTTCTACAACCACAAGTATCTAAAACTATCCTCTATCTAAATGTGGTGGCAACAAAGAATAAGAAAAAAATCACCAATGTATACAAAAATAAATACTATGACATAATTTGACTTACACCATATTGGATTTTAATCTTGTTAATGAAGAGGATGTTTTTATTTGAAAAATCCTTATAAGGAAAAATACATAATTAAAAATTATTGACTCGGTAAAGATACATTACATTTTTTCTGCCATCATTGTCTTTTATAAACTTTTTTCTTTCTTAAAATTAATCAATTTTGGATGCTGAAAGTATTGGTCAAGCTTCTAGTATATGAATGCTTTGCATGCAGTTTGGTCTTTTGCTGGGCATAATCAAATTTAAAGATAATATACAAAATCTTAGATTAAGATGTTTAGAGGTTTGTAGTTGGGAAGTTGCATGTTATGATAGTTAATGTGGAAATTTGTTTGAAACATATTGTAAGCTCAAGGATTCTCTACTTCTTACAAACATATTAAATCTAGATAATTATAAAAAAAAATATTGACCACATATAGAATCTAGCTAATTATAAAAGAAATTTCAAATAAGAGAGTTAAAAGTACTCTTCAGTATAACATAATAATAGAATGAAAAATTAAAAATATAAAAATTAGCAAATACAAACAATAATTCAATATATTACAGATGGATATAAAACCTAGAAAAATTAGATTGACCATGCATATTTGAAGTTTAAAGAACATAATTTTTTTATTATTAAATAATACATTAAATACATCTATATATTATTTTGAGTCAATATTTAGTAAATAAATAAAAAAGCCTCTTAGGTCTTCTTGATGTTGTATATCTTTTTTTTACCCCTATATTTAATACATAAAAAAAAAATTAAAAACAATGAAAATGGCTCAGTCAATACTTTTTTCATTTACATGAGAAAAATTAAATAAATACTTTTGCACATGTAGAAAATCATAAGAAAATAAAGGTGAAAATATGACCTTTTCTTTCCCCCATATATTGGCCAGTTTGACGTTGAGGTATATCCCTTTTTGTTTGGGTGAAGAAAATTAGACTTCATTGTGCTCATAACTTGAGTGATCTACTGAATAACCAGAGCCAAATATCAATCCACATCCACAAGGTTTCGTCTATTCAATAGATCAGAACCACTTGTGAGTTAGTCTCATAGATAATTCTTCTCCATCCATGTTGACAACACTGTTCCATTACAACCAAGATAGTAAGGGCTTCCATGAGGTTATTTATATGGTAGCCCTTGTATATAGAAAATAGAAACTGAATATCACCACAGTTGTCATGCCCAACTCTCCCAATATTTAGTACTTTGATTAACATTTCTCTGTCAATATTCGCCATGACTATTTATGAGTTGTTATCTGTTAAGAGTGGAAGCCACAGATGGAGCCCACAGTTTAAGATGTTCTTTCATTTCTTTTTTTTTTTCTCATTTGGCGATGGTAGCCTCTCTTGATTAGTAATAATTAGATGCTTAAGTCCAGGAACAACATTTGCTAATCTTGGGCTCAGTTGTTCCTTGTTAAACTGGAAACCTAGATGCACAAATCCTCTTATTTTTTGAAGCTCCACATCTATTGTACTCATAATGCTACCTCTGTATTGAAGCACTCGCTCATTTGGATTATGAGCATGTAGTGCTGTACTCTTCATCGATGGGGAAACTAAAGATATATATGTATGGTTTTATGCATGTATGAATTTAAAAAAAATTCACACGCGCTGTATAAAAAAATAATAATAACAAGATTTAAGGTGAAAAACATGACTAATTTTTCAGCCATACACACAGAGTTTGATATCAACCTCGAGTTTGCCTTTTTTTTATTTGTTTTTAAATCGAAAATGAGACTGGAAGCTTTAAAGATTGTTCACGTTGGAATGTAAAGTTGACCCATTGATTGATATACGTCAATAGTGTTGGCTATATATATGGATGGTTTTATGCATGTACGAATAAAATGATCGCAAGTGTTGTATAAAAAATAATAATAACAAGAATTAAGGTGAAAAACATGACTAATTTTTCAGCCATACACGTGGAGTTTGATATCAACATCAACTTTGCCTTTCTTTTATTTATTTTTAAATCCAAAATGATATTGGAAGCTTTATAGATTGTTCACATTGGAATGTAATTTAGACCCATTGATTGATATACGTCAACAGTGTTGGGCTACGATTTCAACCATGTCTACTCTTTGAATTTGAAGTTGTGTGGTCTATAAAATACTAGCACTTGTACCCCAAAGGTCCAAGGTTAGGCTGATATCATTTGTGCAAATTTGTAAAATTCTAGCATAGCAGTAAACTTGCTCAAAAAAAAAATCTCTTTTTGATATCTTACGAGCCACGTGAATTCTTCCATAAAACATTGTATTAAAATATTGTAGACATTTTTTACGTGAGAAGTATTCCATACATAGTTTGATCAAGCGGGTTTTTATTTTATTATTCACTTTAAAAAGGAATTTTGATAGATGTATTTTCAAAGGATATATATTTTGAATTTAGTATATTAATTATTATATTTTTCAAAATTTTGTATATATTAAGTTATCTTTTATAATATCATAATATACATATATATAATTTAAAATTTTTAATTTTTTTTTATCATGTTCACCTTTTGTACATCTAAGTCTTAATACTACAGGGCATAAAAAATGATAATATAAGATTTTTTGTATGTTTTTATCCTAATAAATTGTTGAACATAAATGAAGTCCCTAGAGTTATGGACGTGATTGTGAAAATCAGAAGTTTTTATATGACTTACAATCTTCCCATCACTTTTCCAATATTTGAATTATTGATTTTTTTTTTTGTTCTTTAAGTACTTGTTTTGGATTTTGATTGGCATTAACTTGTAGATTTGTTTCTATATGAATAGGTATAGTTTGAGGTGACACAACTTGAATTTTCCAAATTTGAGAATACACATGAACATGGAGCAGTTCACATTTGGAACTTCAGCAGAAGCAACTTTTGTCAAAAATCTACCATGATTATTACAAGATATATCAACTGAAGAAAGTCTTGTCATTTGATAAATATGATGGTGATATTGAAAACCCATATCAAGCCACCCCCAAGGCAACCTCAATATATTCACTTGAACAAAGGCCTATGGTAAAGAAGTCTTGTAAATACATCTTTTAACTTTTAAGTTTAAAATGTCTAACAACATATTCACATAGTGATGTGTATTAACATATTGCCTTGATGTCCAAAGAATGTTCAATGCTCAAGAAGATATTAGGGAGTCCTCTTACATCTCATGTAATTTCCATTAGCATGCCCTCTTCTCCTACCAAATTTTAGATTGAGCAAGTTAAGGTCTCTTTTCGTACTCAGGCAGCTAAAGAGGATGTAGAGATGTCAAAATTATGGCACCCTTCAAACGTATCCTTTAAATTTGCTAAAATAGAACACTGGAAACAAGTAAAGGTGTATTCACAACCCATACCTATAGGAAATACATATGCTGAAGAAATGGAAAAGGGAACCATTCCAAACTTCTCAGTTGAGAGATGTAACTTTGACAACAAAACAAAAGCCAACAACTTTGTCTATTTTAAGATGAGATTTGGAAAGCTTGAACACCATCTCTCTTGTCTTCATGGAAAGACAGTAGAAGGGATGGTCGTGTTTACTAGAGATTACGAGATATAATCTTTGCTTGTGGATCGATACTTTGGGTGAAACAAACTCATGTACACTTGAGTTTTCTTGTTAGGTTCATTCTATAATTTTATATGATAAAACCAATTTTATTTTGTATGATATATTTCTTGGAGGCTTTGCTTGGGGTAAGACATGGTTTCTAAAAATCAATTGGAAAAGCTCATATTTATAGTTCTAAAATGCATAGATGGATAATGACTTCAAAATTTCAAACATTTATATCATTATTTGGTCCAATGAGACATAGAGAGTAGAGACGAATACTGTTATTACTATTCTTTAGGTCTTAAAATATGTATTGATACCTAAATAACACATTTTCTTTATTCTTGAAAAATACATTTAGAATGTTTTGCAGACTATGTTACAAGGTCAGCTGCAGCTATAAAATGCAAGCTTAAGTCAGTGGTTGGTGATATAATGATAGTTATTTATATGCCAACATAAAAGTTTTTGTTATCCAAATTTTAACATCTTAATATTTTTTCCTAGTACATAAATCTATTTTGTTTTATTACTCATTTTTCTAAATTTTATGATTACTTTATTTCACTTTAGGCAATTATATTCTGAGCTTTGTTTTTTCTACTTAACTTTAGAGGATTTTATTTATTTTGTTTACCTTGTCTCTACTAAATTTGAATCATGCTAGCCTTATCATATGAGAATTGATTTTGTTTTTCCTAACTAGATGCTTAGTAAATGTAATTTCCTGAATAAGATGCAAAACAACAAAGAGTTGTAAATAAATGCTAAATTGTTGGAAATAAATGCTAAAGTGTTGGAATTGTTGTGATTTTAATTTGTAGTTTTGAATAGGACAAACATTACTATCAGATATTTTGGACCAAATCAGAGTCTATTAGAAATAAAGACAACTTTTACATGGTGTAAAAAATTTCAGAGCCTAATTATAGGTTCATGAACCAGTGGGTTTTTATGAGTGAACTGACCTTATTTCTGTAACTAGTTGGAATATAGGCATATCTCTTTGTGACTTCCTCATTTTTAATTATTTAAATTTAATATAAACAAATCATTGGCATAATGGATAGACATCTAATCAAATCAATGCATGTTTATTTTCTATGTTTTAAAAGTAAAGGTTGAGGTTTATTTTAGATCCTGGCCATGCCATATCCAAATTTAACATGTGAAACACAATTGTTTCCTTTTATCGAACTACAGTGTTGAATTTTGAAACTCCCAAGGCTTCATCTTCTAGTTGTTGTGAAATCTTGTGAAATCCTTTGAAATTCCTGAGGGTGTTTCTTTTCTTTTCTTAATTTCATATGCCACAGGTTTGCCCTGATGACTAGGCTAAAGAGTAAACTGATTTTAGAGATTGGAAACATCACTAATATAGATGACATTTTCTAAGAGGTGAGAGGCTGACAAATTAGGCATATTAAAGGTTAAGCATAAAGATAGGCTCATGAATTTCCTCTAGCCATACACGGTGTTTCGAACCCCAAGCAATGTTTTTCCCAGTTTCATACCCTAAAGGCCATTTAAACGGTGCAGTCTTCTCTGATCAGTGTCTGAGTTTCCATTAACTCAGTATTATTGTATATAAACAATAATAAATGGAATGAAGTATTTGTAGTTATGGAAGTCACATCAGCACAATTAAGACTTTTGGAGCCTAATGCTTAGGTCAAAGTTGGAACGTGAGCTCTTTTGTTGGCCACAAAATGCATAAGCAACTTACCACGAGAAAGTTTGTTGGCTGCTTCTTAAGCTATATGATAGTTAGCTTCCTCAAAGTTAAATGAATGATTTTTTATGGCTCAATTGTTAAGCCTTTTAAAAGATGAAGATATTGAATGATTTCTCAGACTTTACCCGGAGAAATTTTACCACAGAGTCCAATTTCGTTTTTTGACTTGATGAAGTTCAAAGTTATTTAGAGGGATGGTTTTCCAATTTGTGCTTTCTGAGTCTGGCTGCTTGGGCACATCGAGACAATAGACAATAGGAATGGAGGTCTGCTCTTGACCTTGAATCCTACATGTTTCTCTTCGTATTTGAAGAGTAAACCGAATCCACAACTATTTGACTCGCTTGCAATTTGAACGTATTCTTTGGAGTTCCAAAATTTATTATAAAGAATAAACATAAGAGGATATAGTACCTGACCTTATGGATATGGTAGTGACATACGCAGGCTTATTCCAAAGATATTGTGCCCTGCTTATCAAAAGGGTTCCCCAGGACTCAAAAAAACATTCACTCCGCTAGCCTCCAACCTTGGTACAAGCACTCAAAACTACACAAATAAACTTATCTTAAAAATTCACTACCCTATCCGCTATCGCTCTTAGAAGACTTTCTGGCATCTGATAATGTACAGTGGCATCTGACTATTTGGCGGTATCAGACACTCTCCCATCAGTGGGCGATGCCCCCAGTGAAAAGGCTATCAACTTAATTGTCTTTGAGACTGTGTATATGTACGAAGAAATACAAAGTATCATAGTTGCTTTCAATAATATAATAATATAATAGTTTAGAATTAAAAATTATATAATACTAATCTTAGCTTACAATATTCAAGATGAAGAATGATTATGACTGGAGGAGAACCATTGACAACCTCTCCACCTTTGAAGATGTGGTGGCCTTGCTGAACCAGGAGATCAAGAAGAACAAAAATACTTCAGACGAGAAGATTCTTATGTTGGATCAGATCTAGGACAGAATGAATATCATTTGGAGGAAGGCCTGAAAGAGTGGACTACTTGGACTCAGCCTTATGCCCATCTGCTACACTAGTTTTACTTTTCTTTCCTCTTCTTTGTATATTCCTCACCTTTATATGATGGACAGTCATTTTTCTTTATACTTGATGTATTGAAATATTTAATGGTCAGTTGATATGCCTAGTGTGAGGCCCCGCCTCCTCAGGTATTTTTTTTTATCTTTGTACTTATCTCGTTTTGAACTCTTTATTTTTAATATATAAAAAAAATCAAATATTCTAATAACTGACAAAATATATTGGTATATTAATTGACTATATGAATGAAGTACATATTTGAAAGTTTATTTAGTTTGTTATTGTAGGAAAGTCATTTTGTCATTTGTATTTGTAACAGTTGTATTTGATTTTGTCATTTCCATTGTTTCTTATCTTTGTAATAATAATCTCTAATTTAACAAGTTTGAGACCTAAATTTGACATTTGTATGCATATTCAATTCTCACTTGTATATCAAATTTTTTAACTATATAAATTTTTTTCATACAAATTCAACCAAAATCCAACTTGATTTGTCTAATAAATTTTAAATATTATAAAGAAATAGAAATGATTCAATTTACAAATCAAATTAAAACAAAATAAATTCTTCTACTTATATATTGAAAATAAAATTATTATGAAATATTAAGAAAAAAAATTTCAATTGTTGACTAAATAAATGTTCATGAAATGATTAAAATTTAATATACTACATATAAAAATATGTATATTTTCTTACCTCTCTATTTATTCCATCCCACTCCACCCTTTCTTGAGCTTATAAGTTATATAAGTAGAAAGTATTAAATAAATTCTATATGAAATAATAAATACTTCTATTTTGAGTGAAGTAAATTAGTCTAGAGAATTAATTTAAATTTTTTAAATTTAATATAAAAATTATAGAAGGGTCAATTAAATATAGGTAAATGATTAAAGATTGAGAATTTATTGAATAAGAAGGAATTTAATTATTAGTTTTTATTACTTGATATTAACAATATATAATATTTGGATAATGTAGAAGAAATAATATTTATCTTTCCTAAATATATTTATATAAAAAAATTTACTAACTTCAATCAAACAAGTTCAATTAAACTTCAAATAAACAAATTTTAATTTTAATTTTTAATGCTGATGGACATTCTACAATGGGAGAATGGGGTAGTGGGATGGTCTGAGCGTGTTAATGTTAACTTTTATTCTTCTAAGTTAAATTTGACAACCATCTACATGTCAAATGTTTAAATCTGATTATAAACATAATAATCTTTTTAAAATAATTTAATAAATACCACATAAAATATCTATTTAAATTATAATATTTGGAGATATAAATCATCCATTTTTAAAGAAATTAAAATAAACGGCTAAATAGATAGAGATAAAGGAAATATAAATAATTTTAGATGTAGTAAATTAAATTATAATTATTTTGTAGTGGATATCTATCAGTATTTCTTTAGATAGATTTATTTAAGATATCTATACTAGTTTAATATGAGTATTTGTTTTGTGTAAATTAAAGTCTCGATATATCTCAACTTTCTCTATATATAATATAAATATATAATATGTATATAGCTAGTAGCATCCAGAGGGGATGTTAAAAGAATAGGATTCTAATATTTCTTATATAATATTATATTACTACATAAATTTTATAATATGAACTTGTATAATTCTATTATGTAAAAGACAATATTTTGAATTTGACAAATAGGTTTAATTTTATGTAGGTTTGGGGTTGTAGTTGTTAAGTTTAATACTAAAAAATGTCAAGGCTTCTAAGTAGGTTTAGAGTTTTAGTTTATTGAGGCTTATAGTTAGGGTTAAAATTAGTTTAGCATTAAGGATATAATTTTTAGTTGATTTAGTATTATGTTTAGGATTCATTATCATTTATAGGTTGATTAGGTTTAAGGTTATGATTCACTTTGGGTCAACATTTAATCACTAATAGTGTTCACTTTTGGCTATGGTTATTATGTAATGACTTAATGAAAGGTTTAACATTGAATTGTATTTAAGGTTGTTTTGTGGTTAGAGTTGGTTTAGTTTTTCCTCTATCTTTTAATGTATACTCTCTCTCTCTCTAATATGTGTGTGTGTGTGTGTGTGCGCACGCGCGTGCGCGCACATGCGTGCAGACACACACACACACACACACACACACACACATTCAATTTTCTAATTATTTTCTTTCATTTCCTACATTACCTCTCTCTTCCCCCGTCATCATTTGTATCTATTTTTATCTCTAAATTTGTACCTTTTTAAGATACATTTCATATGAATCCCTCTAACCCCTCTTAATTTCCCTTTCTTATTTTATCCCTCTTTATTCCTTCAAAATATCTCTTCCTAATACTAACAATATATCTTTAGCTCATCTCTCTCTCTCTCTCTCTCTCTCTCTCTCTCTCTCTCTCTCTCTCTCTGTCTCTCTCTCTCTCTCTCTCTCTCTCTCTCTTTCTCTCTCTCCCTCCCCATATTTTCCCCTATTTATCTTCTTTATCTATCTCATGTCTATCACCTTGTACCTATTATATCTTATCTACCACCTATAATTACTCAATCTATCTCTTCATCTTCCACTCACTCTTTTTCTTGCTCCCTCCTATCACCATATCTTCCCCATATCTATATCCTATACATACACATCTATATCCCTATAATTACTCTCTCTCTCTCTCTCTCTCTCTCTCTCTCTCTCTCTCTCTCTCTCTCTCTCTCTCTCTCTCTCTCTCTCTCTCTCTCTCTCTCTCTCTCTCCCCCTCTCACACACACACACACACACACACACACACACACACACACACACACACACACACACACACACACATCATATTTTTCCTATATGTACCTTATTTATCTGCCTCATGTCTCTCACCTTGTCCCAATTCTATCCTATCTATGCCCTATAATTACTCAATGTCTCTCCTTATCTTCCACTCACTCTTTCTCTCACTTCCTCTTTTCACCACATCTTCCCCATCTCTATCTATTATACATACAAATCTATATTAATATATTTTATAGTCCTCCTCTCCCCCTCTTTCTCTAAAACTTTGTGTTCTCAATACTCTCTCCATATTTTGTACCTATTTACCTTATCTATCTACCTCACGTCTCTCACCTTGTTCCCATTCTATCTTATCTACCACTTCTCTAATAGTTAATCAACTCCCTACTCTCACCATATTTTCCTCTTATTTATCTCCTTTATCTACCTCATTATATCTTATTTACAACCTTGTCCCCATCATATCTTATCTACCACCTATAATTACTCACTCTATCTCTTTATCTTCCACTCACTTTTTTTCTCACTCCCTCTTTTCACCACATCTTCCTCATCTCTATTTGTTATACATACACATCTATATCCCCTAATTAATCTCTTTTATAATCCTCCCCCCTCTCTCGAACACTTCTCCCTACTCTCAAGATATTTTCTTTTATTTACCTTCTTTATCTACCTCATTTCGCTTACCTTGAAATAAACAAGTTCAATTAAAATTTACTAACTTCAATTAAACAAGCTCAGTTAAACTTCAAATAAATGATTTTTAATTTTAATTTTTGATATAAAAAACAATAAAATATATTCCAATTTAGATCGATATGTAGTGTTATTTCTATTATAATCTAAGTATGACTACTATTATGTTATCAAAATATAATTTTCTAGTACAACAACTCCAAGGTACATTATTTCTCATCTTTTCTACATTTTTGTTTGCATTTTTGTTTAAGGACTGATAGTAGACATTATATGTTTTTAAAATTTTAGAGTTGGTATCGGTTAGCTAATTGGGAGGTCACCTCTAACTGACCTTTAGCTTGTTTTGTACTCATTCTTTTTGGCTGCTATGTAATACTTCAAAAACTCTAAAGTCCAAAGATTATATAATTTTTACTTTACTATGAGTCAAACATCATCTTTTACAATAGAGATAACAAAATTGTAATTCAAAAGAAAAAATGTTAATTGTTTGAGGATTGATAACTAAGAAGTGTACAAGTTACACAACTAGTCTAGCTTGAAGCTCTTTTTCACTTGTTCTCCCTTTTTTCCATTTGACGATGGTAACCTTTCATTTGTAGTTATAATTGAATATTAGGTATTTAGCATCTAGTATGAATTATTATTATGAATTAGATGAAAACATTGATTTATTAGAATGAATATTTAGACTTTGCTAATTAAATGTTTAAGAAAAAAAATTAGTCATACAAATATAATCATCAAAAAAAAATATTATTATGTATAAATGTCTAAATATTTCCTAATGTATACTTGGCATATAATGGTTGACCTTATATTTTGTGCTCTCCTGTGAACATTTTCTAGATTATTTTTGGATATGAATTGATTTATTTTATATTTTGAAAAAAGTACTTTATATAACATTTATCATTTTTTTAATACCTCATTCATCGACACATGCTCTCTACATAAATATATTAAATTATGACACTATATTTGTGGGCTTCTATGAATCACATGGAAGATAGACATAAAGAAATATCAAATGAACAACTTATATACTGATATATAAATATCAATTCTCTTGAAACATGCTAAGATAACAAGCAAAAACATTCTAAAGAATCAAAGTATTTCTCCAATATATATATATTATTATATAAGTATATATCATTTCAGTCCCAATCTTAATGTTTTGGGACATTGTGAGAACAATCATGAATTATAGCAGATAGTGCTTTGCTTAATAATTCTTTATCAAGCCATCTTGTGGGGAAATAACAATAGAGAAATAATAATTAGTGTTATTATCTGTTGAGAGTTGAAGCCACAGATCGAGCCCACAGTTTAAAACATTCTTTCATTTCCTCTCCTTTCTTTCCATTTCACGATGACAACCTCTCCAGATTAGTAATAATTAAATGCTAAAGCCCAAGGACATTTAATAATCTTGGGCTTAGTTACTCCTTGCTAAAATGGAAACCCAGATGTACAAATCCCCTTATCTCCTGAAACTCCACATCTATTTCACTCATAATGCCAATTTATATGTTGAAGTTCTTTGCTTCTACTCATTTGCATCATAGGTATGTAATTACTGGTAGTCCTTGTGGATGCGGAAAGTGTATTTATATATGAATGGTTTTATGCATGTATGAATAAAAAAATCAGACACGCTGAACGAGAATTAACAAAAAGAAAGGTGAAAAATGTTTTTGGCCCAAACACGGAGTTTGACATCATAATGATGTGGGCACTAGGAAGCTTTAAATATTTGTTCCCATTATTATGTAGAGTAGCTTTAGTGTTTTTTGGGTGGCTCTTTCACATACTTCAAAAGCGTTGTGCTATCATTTTAGGCATGTCTATTATTTGGTATTTGTAGATGTTTCCATTTGAATTTGGATCTATAAATCATATAGTTGTTTTGGCTGGTTCAAATATTATAATTTATATGAAGAGCATGTGTATATGCATTAAATATTGTTAAAATTTTAGTTTCTCTTTGATTTGATTTTATATATGCATTGGCAGAGCATATTCATATGCACGAGGTAGTAATAAAATTGTAGAAGATCTGATGCTATGATCAAAGTCTTCTTAAAGAGAAAAATCTAGTTCCACCGCTATTCATAGCAATTAAAATTAAAACTTTCATGCATAAATGTTAGATTGCATGGTTATCGGCATTCTTTTCTAGTTTTTTAGTAGTTTTTTTTTAAATTCCTAAATTTTCTCTTTAGTAAGGCATACAATAATGCTAAAACCATTGTTTAGAACTCTAGATCTATATTTTGATCTATGTGCTAGGGAGCAGTTTTAATAATTTCCCTTTTTGAATAAATGTATTTGTTGAACATCGATTGTTGTTGGAATAGAATATCATTTTTTTTTGTGTTAAACTAGAGCCTCCCCTGTTCTGTGTGTTATTATTTTTAATTGTGTTGCTATTGTTCTTTAAATCCTACATTTGGTATCAAAGCTGAAGGTGTTAGGAAGACAATAATATGGCAAACAACTTGCAAATTCCAAAGTTTGATGGAGTTGATTACCAATATTGGTCAATCAAGATGAATATTTGGGAGATCATTCAATCCAGATATGAAGAGCCCGCGAACTGAAATATTCTCCAACCTAATAATAGGATATTGAAGAAAGAAGCTGAGAAGAAGAATGTAATGGCATTGTTTCACATTCAGATGGCTCTTAAGAAGAGCTTGTTTCCTCGAGTTGTTGATACACAAACAAAAAAAGAAGCCTAGAAGACTCTAAAAGATGCTTACCATGGCAATGATCAGATCAAGATTGTGAAGCTACAATCCTAGAAAACAGAATACGAGAACTTGAAGATGAAGGAGACAGAGAATGTGGGAGATTTCTATGAGAGTAAAATATGTGACTCACAAAATGGCCACTTTGGGTGAACCTATGATTCAAGAGCATGTAATACATAAGGTATTAAGATCTCGAACCCCAAGATGGAATATTGTAGTAATTGTGATGGAAGAAAGAAAAAATTTAGCTACCATGGAGTATGATGAGCTTGTTGGATCTCTCATATCACATGAGGATAGAATAAGGGACATGTCTAACAGTGTTAATGAGAATGATTTTTCTTCCCAATTGCAAATTTCAATGAATGATGGTGCTAGTAGGAACAATAACAAAAACAAAAGCTCTAGAAGGGGTCAAAATCAGAAATTTTCAAGAGGATCTAGAGGAAGAGGAGGTGCTCAAGGAGGAAGAGGTAGAGGCAGATTTAATAAAAGGAACATACAATGTTATCTTTGTAATAAGTATGGACATTTTGAGAGAGAGAGAGAGAGAGAGAGAGAGAGAGAGAGAGAGAGTAGACTGAAATCAAGTAACAATAATGCAAATTATGCCCATAAAGATGAGGATCCTTCTTTAAGTAATTTATTTTTGTGTTACGGGAAAGGTGAGAGTAATATGAATGATGTTTGCTATTTGGATTTTGGATTCTCTAACCATATGTTCAGTAACAAGGAAATATTTTCAAATCTTGATGATAGTTACAGATCCAATATTACTCTTGGTAATGACAATATAGTGGATGTTGTAGCCAAAGGAGCCATGGATGTTCAGAGAAAGGAAGGTATGAAAAGTGTTCAAGATATTTATTATACTCCCAAATTGAAGCATAATTTGTTGAGTGTTGGGAAACTATGTGAAAAAAATTATAGAGTGGTATTTGAGAATATGAAATGTACTATCTATGATAAGAATCAAAGAAATGTATCCATTTTGAATGAGTTGACCAATGCTCATCAGATTGTGCTTCATACCAGGGGCAAAATACACATTTTTTATTCCTTCTTCTCACCTTTCTTGATGCAAACCATAATTGATCCTTTTCCCACTATTGGTAGGGTTCCATTGTTACCCATTTTAATCTCAGATTTGAAACTCTTGTCAATGAATGAAAAAAAGGTTTCATTACCACTCATGTGGTTGCTACATCCACTGTCAAGATACCAAACCTTAGGGCTTCCTTCTTCACCAACATTACACATGATGAAAGTAGTGTCATTGTTTCCACTTCCTATGTTCACATCAGTCACATTTTCTTTTCCTGACTAATCATTTTGCTTCTTCCAACATTCATTTTCATAATGTCTATATTTATGAAAGTAGTAGCATTCTACATTACTCCTATTTGAGATGTAGTTTTTCTTACCTCCTCTTGAATTATTTTGTGAGCTACTTGCTCCATTTGCTCTTCTTGAGCTTTCTGCTGCACCATTCCTTTGTCCTCCATTACCTCAGCCTCTGCCTCTGGAGTTTCTGCCTTAGCCATTTCTTCCTCTCCCCCTTCCTCTTGGATTTTATTGAGCCTTGAATGCTTGCTTTTAGAAAGAAGAAGATATAGATCTATTGATCCTATGCTCATGGGTTTGAAGTGTACCCATTAACTCATCCATTGTCAAAATAGTGAGGTCTTTTGCCTCTTCTATGGTCATGACCAAATTGTCATATTTATGAGGTAAACTTCTCAATATCTTTTCCACTATCCTCTACTCTTGATAGTCTTCTCCATTTGACTTTAGTTGGTTAGTCACATTGGAGATCCTTGAACTAAAGTCTGGAACTGATTCATTTTCCTTCATCTGAAGGTTCTCAAACTCCCTCCTTATATTCTATAGCTTTACTATATGGACTTTATCAATCCCCTTGAAGTTCATCTCAAAGATATCCCATACTTCTTTTGCATAATTTGCTGCTGCAATCTTGGGGAATATTGTCTCTATCATTGCTGCTTAAATCAAACATAATGCCTTAGCATCATTCCTCCTTGACTCCTTCAACTGAGTCTTTTGATTATTTGTGAGTGTAGCATACTATGTTGGGTCTGTCACATCATTGAATCCATTTATAAAAAACTTTCATAAATCATTTGCAACCATAATGGTTTTCATTTTCTTTGCCCATGTATCATAATTTTTCCATTAAAAGGTGGTGACTGCTGCCATATCTTTCCTGCATCTCCTGCCATGTCAAATATCCCAAGAAAACAAATGCCCTAACTCACTATGGATGTGGGGCCTCAAAGCTCTGATACTATGTGAGAAATATAAATCAACTTCAAAAAACTCACAACCCTAAACCTAAAATTTTTCTCGGCACAAACTATTGCCGAGTGCCAGTTTTGCTCATCATATGAAGGTGCCGAGTGGCAATTTTCTCAAAACTTGAAGGTGTCGAGTGAGAAGCAATAGGTGTCGAGTGAGCTCAGCACACAAAAGAAATGATCAACAACAAAGGAAATGCTTGGAACCAATGGATGCCGAGTGAGCTCAGCTCCAACTAAAATTTATAAATTAGAAAATATTAATAATAGAAGAGGATGTCAAGTGTTTTGTTTCAAACTGAAAAAATTATAACTTAAGAAATTCCATTGTGAATGCTTTCACCATTAAAACCAGAGAGCCAAAACTTTAAGCTTCCAAATAAAACTTGTCAAATGCAATGAACAGAGAAAGAGCAATGGATTCAAGTATGCCTATTTTCTTTACTATTCAACTGAGATTTAAACTATTACAAAATTTGGGAGCATTCGTCTTCAACCAGAAAACTCTAAAATAATCCTAAACTGGTAAACCTTCAAACTTCAATAAACTTTAAATTTGCAACACTAATGGCTGCATACAATGGTGCCTGGAGCAATCACTGCTTCAACAAGTCGAATCCAACAATGAAAAACTTATAGAGTGAACAGGGTAAACACATGCAACTGCAGGCACAAACTTCTTTCCTTCTTCCTTCTCCACACTGCTCTGTAGCTTCTCTCTGATCTGCTTGATCACAAACACTCTGAATAATCAATCTCAAAACATTCCTTTTTGTCATATTTCCCCCCTCAACGTCCAAATTTAAAATCTCACCTACCACAAATAAATGCCAGTTGTTCATGGAACGCATTGATAGGGTAGATGGGCGTTGGGCTCGAGGAGAACATGCTAGCTCTTCAACGTTTAATTTTTCCAATAGTATTGATAGAAGGATTCATTAATGTTAAACAATTATTCTCTCTCTAGTTCTACTCATGTATAGAGTAGATTGACTTGGTTAATGGTTATTAAAATTAAAATTTAAGTAAATAAATGCATGAGATTAAACTTTATAGAGTATTCACCAATTTTAGAGCCTTTGATCATATCTGTAAGTTGAATCTTGCTCTTGCTTTGTTGGATTCTCTTAAGAGATTTGTAATTTTACAGTTTGTAGGTTTTCAAGTTTTTTGAAGAATGAAGTAAGTTAAGATTGAAAATGAGTTATAAATAGCGATACATGTTCTTTCCTTTGCATCCTCATTCTTGTTACCTAGAATAATTTAAATTGGTCAAATGGCAATTTTATTTTAACGTGTGGATTATAGCTGGAGAAAAAACAAAATAAAGTTTCAATTATTCATAATGTAGGTTGTAATGCTACAATAATTCTAGTTGTCATTTATGCATGGTATTTAATTAATGTGCCTTGCTGCATTCTCTTTTATGGTCCACTCATTTTCAACAATACTATTTTTTGGCATCTTAATTTTTATGTATTTGTCACTCTTCTTGTTCATTGTCATTTCACTTTTCCCATATTCTTTATATTGTATTTATTTACATTTAATTTTTTAGTCAATTTTAAATTAATTTAATATGATTAAAAATATTAATGTGAAAATTTATATTTTATATTTAGTCAAATCATCATTGATTTAATATAATTATAAAAATTAATTCAAAATAAATATAATTAGAATGAATGTTTGTTGGAATGGGACATTTGTTAGCATGATTTAAATGCACGAGGCATAAGTAGGTAAGGCAAACCGTAGATGAAAGACTTGTAAACTCTTCTGCTCCAGTCATGAAGCACCCTTCTCTGTAGCTAATGTAAAGTCATCTTCAAGCAATTTAGTCAAGGGGAATTGGAGCACTAGCTTAAAAATTGTAAAAATTGAAAATGAGAGCAACATTTCCAAGCTAATGCTAAATAATTAAATTATATGGTGTGATTTTTAATCAAATATTTTTTAAAAATTGATACTTATGGCTGGCTAAAGATCTCAGAGTTCTATAGTATATAGATTTAAAAATATTGATTCTTTCTTCGAATCGATTCTTTTGAATTGATATTTTTAAATTCAGGGAATGAGCGAAAGTTGTTTGGAATCTATTTTATTATGTAATTCTCCTCTCTTATGCAGCTGAAATTCTTCCACAGTTTTTGCTTTTCATCTATGTTTGACTTTCTTACTTTTGTATATACTGTAGTTTAGATATTTACACTTTACAAGATGAGAAAATAGTTACAAATTGTTTTCAAGGCTTTTTATACAATTTGCTAGAATTTTTTTATTTTTTTTTTGTAAATTATATGGTTTACTATTTAGGAAAGCATCACATAAGTTAGAAACTTTTTGAATAACAATTCAAGGAGGATTTCCAAGAAAAATATATGAGTTAATTTTTAATGATTTTCTAAAACTACAAGTATTTAAAACTATGCATCATCTAAATGTGGTTGCAACTAAGAATAAGATAAAAACGAAAAAAAAGAAGTAAGCTTTTACAACAATCAGTTATAGTGTGTGTGCACATATATTCCAAGCTCAATCAAATAGTTAAAGAGTCTAAATTCAGATACTATTACAATACAAAACTTATTCTACACAAAAATCAATACTATAAAATAATTTGAATCACACCAAGAGTATTTTTTTCTTAGAAAAAATCTTATATGAGAGAAAATATAATTAAAAATTATTGACTCGGTAAAGATAGATCATATTTTTTCTTAAAATTAATCAATTTTGGATGTTGAAAGATCTTATATGGGAGAAAAAATAATTAAAAAATATTGACTCGGTAAAGATAGATCATATTTTTTCTTAAAATTAATCAATTTTGGATGTTGAAAGTATTCGTCAAGTTCATAGTATATGAATGCTTGCTGTGCAATTTGGTCATTTGCTAATGTAGGAAAAAAAAAAAATGATGGGCGTTATCAAATTCAAAGATAATATATAAAATATTAGATTAAGATGTTGATAGGTTTGTAGTTGGGAAGTTGGATATTATGATAGTCAATGTAGAAATTTGTTTGGGTCATATTATGAGCTTAGTTTTGGAGATTAGCCTGTGCTTATATTTTCAATCACTAGTTTTTTTTATTGAATGAATAAATAAATAGATTTACATGTCCAGAAAATCATCAAGAACATAAAGGTGAAAATATGACCTTGTCTTTTCCCATACATTGCCCAGTTTGACATTGAAGTATATCCCTTTTTGTTTAGGTGAAGAAAAGTAGACGTAATTGTGAGTGCATTTTATCCAAAAATAATAATCAACAGTTCGAGTAGTTTAATTTTCAACTGTGTTGTGCTCTCATTTTCAGTCATACCTACTTTGCAAAGAGAGGGGTAAAAATTTATTAAGACGGAAAGGAATACAACAAGGAGCTCGATCCTGAGCAACAAGATCATCAAATTCTTGCACCATCTCAAAGGACAATTACCTCCTATCCCTAATATTCCAACCCGGATCATGACTAGATGCCCATTTGGCTAAACAATCAGCAATTCTATTCCATTCACGAGGAATATACGTGGACCTAATGAAATGAAAAGAGGAAGAGAAGAAAAGAATCTGCTTAACAATAGTGGCCAGTTGCCAACTAACATCCTCAAGCTCTTGCGAAGAAAGCATGTTCACCACCACCAGGGAATCAGACTCACAGATAATCTTGCTCCATCCCTGCAAGCAACACTGTTTGACAACATATAAAATAGCCTGAGCTTCCATGATATTATTATTATAATCACCCTTATGAACTGAGAAGAAAAATTTAACATCCCCAGAACTACAACGAGCCACTCCTCCAATACCAGCCGGACCAAGATTCCCACGGGAAGAACCATCAGTGTTAATTTTCAGAACTCCACAGGGAGGAGGAGTCTAGTGCCCATCCCAAATAACCTGACCCTTCCTCTGATGGTGAAGCTGCCTGGACATAGAAGGAAACCTATGAGCTGTAACCCTATCCTGCAGATGAAAATTGAGGCGATTAAAGATAGCAAGATCAACTGGATCCATACCCCCATCAAGCTCACAGTGCACAAGAATAGTTTCCTGAAGAGAATGTGATATTTTCCAACAAAGATGCAAAACACCAAGCCGAACATCTTGGAATATGCGATGATTCCTCTCCAACCAGATATGCCAAAGCATAAAAGATGGGCTAGCAATCCAAGCAGCATGGAGAAAAGAAGACTTGGAGGGAGCAGTACCCAAGTGGGCCCAGAACTCAGGCAAAGAGGAAGCATGCCGACAAGAGCAACCCCAAGCGCTCCACCAAAGGTGCCATATCTGAGTAGAATAGGAGAAATGGAAGAATAGATGGGAGACAGACTCCTCTCCATTACCACACAAAACACAATAAGAGGGACCCTAAAATCCACGTTTACAAAGATTATCCTAGGTAAGACAACGGTTGTGAGCCACTAGCCACATGAAAAAATTGCGCTTGGACCAAGAAACTTTATTCCAAACTTGCTTCCACCAAGGGACCTCAGCATCCCCAAATAATTGTCTAATTATCTCTTGATACCCAGTAGAGACATGATATTTACCAGACAAGGTACCGCCCCAAGCCAAAACATCTGGACCAAGCAAAGAAGAACACTCTCTAGAGGCCAAAATTTGAGAAAGCTCCTGACGATCCATGTCTGTACCTCCAGGAGGCCAATCAGAAGAATGCTTCCATCTGTAACCAACAAGAGGTCCCAATTGATAAGGAGTCTTGTAATGAGCCACTTTATCCCATCCAGTGGCAAGAAAAGAGTCACAAAGAGGCTGAAGATGAGGGTATATGGATAAAATGGAAGGGAATCCATCCCAAACATCAGACCAAAACAAAGCCTGAGAACCTCCTTTACATATCCAAAACAGACCCCTCTTTACCAACATCACACCTGTCTTCAAAGTATGCCAAACCATTGAGCCACGATCTTCAAGAGGAAGTGCAGAAACAGAGCAAGGATCAGCACCATGAAAATATTTATGAGTGATAATATGAGCCCAAAGTTGATGTTGTCCAGAGCACCATCGCCAATAAAGTTTAGCATCCAAAGCTTGACTACTCAATAGAGCAGATCGAAGACCAAGACCACCCTCCTTTTTAGGCCTACAAATAGTTGCCCAATTAACCAAGATCCATTTAGTACTATGCAAATTACCACTCCAAAGGAATTTCTGAGAAAGAGCATCAAACTCCTTGAGAAAGTAAATAGGTGCAGCGTGAACCATGCCTCGATAAGTAGGAAGATCTTGGATAATAGCTTGAAGAAGAGTAACCCGGGCAGCAGTAGAAAGCCATCTATGAGTCCAATGATTTACCTTATCCTGAAGCTTGGTAATCAAATTTTTCCAAAAGAGACGTGGCTGCCTGGAAACAACAATAGGGATGCCAAGATAAGTCAAAGGAAGTGATCCTATCTAAAACCATAGGATACCAACAATCCTATGCTGAATAGAATCAGGAGTGTTAAAAAAGTAAATGGAAGATTTGTGCTCATTAACTTTCTGACCTAAAGCTGCCAAATAAGCATCCAAAGCATGTCGAAAGGCTTCAGCTTCCTTGATCCTAACAAGACCAACAAGAGCGAAATCATCAACAAATTAAAGATGGGAAAGAGAAGGTAAGCCATTACCCCACCGCTAGCCTTGAATAGAATTTTGGGACACCTAATGCTTAATGAATCTGCCCAAGCCTTCAGCCATGATGATGAATAGATATGGGGAGAGAGGGTTACCCTGGAGGAGGCCTCTAGAAGCACCAAATAGTTGAGAAGGTTGACCATTAATAAGAACAGAAAAAGAGGCAGAAGTAACAAAACTCATAATCCAACTCACCTAGTCAGAGCTAAATCCAAAAGAAAGAAGAATACTCCTTAGGAAGCTCCATTTAACTCTATCGTAAGCCTTAGCCATATCTAGCTTAACAAACATGGCTCTCTCCCTTGAAGTATCCATAGAGTGAATAGCCTCAGTAGCAATAACCACCCCATCCAAAATTTGTCTGCCAGCAAAAAAACCACCTTGTTCTTCTAAGATAATAATGGGAATCCACCTTTTCAATCTCTCAGCAATCAACTTAGTAATAACTTTATAAACCACATTACATAAGGCAATTGGTCTAAAAAACTCCAATTGGTTAGCACCCTCTCTCTTAGGAATAAGAGTCAAGAATGTAGATTTCAAAGCTCGAAGCATCTACTTGCTAGCATACGATTCTTTGACCACCTCCAACAAATCATGATTAATGATGTCCCAAAATTCCTGAAAGAATTCAACTGGAAAGCCATCAGGACCAGGACCCTTCCCCTTAGGCATGCCAAAGACCACCTCCTCCAGCTCTTCCAAATAAATAGGACGCATGAGATAATCATTCATTTCCTGAGTGATAAGGGAAGGAATAGAGGACAAAATAAGATTTTCTTCATTATCAGCAGGAGGAGAGTCCTCAGAGAAGAGGGTAGAGAAGTACCAAATAGCCTCCTAGAACAAAGTTGGCAAGGAATTCAGTTGGATACCTTGAGAATTAACCAAAGAAGAGATAGTGCTCTAATTCTGGCAAGATTGCACTGTTTTATGGAAAAAGGAAATGTTATGATCACCTTCCTGGAGCCAATCAACTCTAGCCTTTTGCTTCCAAAAAATTTCCTCTCGAAGTTCCCATTCTTCTAGAGCTCTAGATGCAAGGGATTCAACCTTGTCAAGATCCTCTGAGAAACCTTGATCTCTAATCTCCCTTGTGATGACATCAAGATCTTCTTGAGCAAGCCTCTTCATAAAGTGAAGGTTCCCAAAGCATTCCCTATTCCATATCTTGAGTTGCCTTTTAGCATATTGAAGCCTTTTAGAAAATGAGAATATTGCAGTACCATATGCAGGAGCACCATCTTTCTACCAATAGAAAACACAATCATGAAGAGAGGAGTCCCGAAGCCACATCAATTGAAACTTAAAAGGAGGATGCTTCAGAACATAAGCCCCTATAGCAGAAAATTTGATTGGCCAGTGATCTGAACCCCTCCAATCAAGGATTTTTGAAGAGATAGTAAGGGTGCCACTAACCTAGAAGCAAGAAACAAGAAATCTATCTAGACGTTCTGAGATAGCAGCAACACTAGTCCTGCGATTATTCCAGGTATAGAGACCATTAGAAGGCTTAACATCAGAGAGATGCAAAAGAGATATATGTTGCCAAAGAAGAGTAGAAGAAGGCCCCAATCTAGCCAAACCACCATGCTTCTCCTCCAGACTTAAAACTGAATTGAAGTCCCCTGCTAACACCCAAGGATGATAAGGATGACAATTTCTAACATATTGAATATGTTCCCAAAGTTCCTCATTTCCCACAAGATCAACAGGTGCATACACATTAGTAACCATGATCACCTCTCCTGAGTCTAGAGCAGAAGCTACCATAGACAGAGCTGAGTGAGAAGACATCCAGCCAAGAGGAGAAATATTTTGAGGATCCCAAAATATAGCTAAACCACCCACACTACCTGTTGCCCCAACACACTGGCATTGGCCATGAGACCAAATACTAGAGGCATGTTGGACCATAGACTCCACAGAGAGCTTAGTCTCTTGGATACAAAAAACATCAGGGCTATGATCAACCACCAAGTTATGAATAGCCTTTTGTCTAGGGATGCTATTCAACCCCCTTACATTCCATGAGAGAATAATCATCATTGGGTAGAATTGGAAAAATGAGAATCCAAAGGTTTCACTGAACCAGACTCAATCAATATATCTCTTGTGAGTTTAATCTTCTCTTGGTCTGTTTTGCACCCACTCCTTAGAGGAGGAGTAGAAGAAGCCCACTTAAAGGTTCGAGAGATCAACCCCAAGGGGAGAGGAGAACCCTTTCCCTTACTTGATGGTAGCACATCCTTAACCAAGTTAGCTAAAACAACATCATTATCCTCCAACACTGCAGGAGTCACGAGAGCCTCTGTCACAGGAGCTACATGGACCTCACAGTTCTGATATACTACAACTTGGGATGCCCCACAAGCATCATTAGGAATAGATCTCTCATCTGGGCAAACTGGATCAGAAGAGATAGGAGGAGGAATACCCTCCTCTAGAACCATACTATCCAGCACCTCAAAGCAGTTAAAACATGAATCAGATAATCTTTCTTTCAAAGGCCTCTTTTGACCACGACCTTTAGCACAAGGATGAACAGGGGTAAATCCATCCTTATCCTGCATTTGAGCCTTACCCTTACCTGTAGCATCTTACAGATTCATCCCCTTGGTAGTATTAGCCATTTGAGATTGTCCTTTCCCTATAGTATCTGCCAAACCACCAGTATTGCCAGCTAGAGAACCATCCACTCCTTTGAAACTTGAGTTACAGGGGCACTGACGCAGTAAATGACCATACTCATGACAAATCTGGCAACGAAAAGGGAGAGATTCATAATCTAACTACTGCACCCAAGAAAAATTCCCCATACAAATTTTCAAAGAATCTGGTAATGAGTTATTCAAATTAATTTCAACACAAATTTTAGCATAAGAAATAACCTTTTTATCGAGGGATTGATGTGCGATTGCAGCCGGCTTCCCCAACAAAGTAGCAATTTGTCGAAGGATGTCTTCACGCCAAAATTCCAAGGGAAGACAAGGCAAGCGAACCCAAACTGGCACTGTTGAAGGGAGATCCTCAGTAGAATTAAAACCTGAATGCCAAGGTTTGACAAATAACCCCACATGATTGTAGAAATAAGGGCCTCCTTCAAAAACACGATCCCAATCAGACATGCAAGAGAATACAACAAAAAAAAAACTATTCCCCGCCAACATAATCTCCATATTTCCTTCCACCTGCCATGAGCAGCAGATCCATGCCTCAAGAGCAGATAGGGAAATCCAGATTCCAAGAAATTTGCATATCAAAGCATGGTTGGTCCAATAATCAATGTCCTCCATTACAGCCATTGGAGGAATAACCAGAATAGGGCGATCATGGCTATGCGAAAAACAACCATTAACTTTTTTCAGCTTGGAGCTCTACCCTGAATAAAATGATTTAGATCACATTGCATGCATAGATGGAGAAGAACCATCTGTTCTCACCAATGGAGAAGAAATTCCAGGCCCTGCCATGCAAACAATAAAACCCCAATCCAAAATTCACTGCAGAAGATTTCCAAAAACACCGACGCAAATTATGTCCAGTAGCTAGCAATCCAAACAGAACAGAAAAATAGTAAAGATCAAACACCAAGAACAGGCTAGGGGAAAAACCCTAGCCCAGCCGACAGCCAACGCTTCTCCACATTCTCCAAAAACCTCCTCAGTCATACCTACTATAAAGGTAGTTGATAGGCATTGTTAATCTTCAAATTATTAACAACTCCTTTGGCTGGATTTGATTGAATATATAGATTTAGATATGAAATAAATGTTGGAATGTTTTAATTTTAAACGGCAGTGACGTTTTATGGACGGCCATAATTTTGCCAAGCTGTTTTAATTTCTCACATTCGCTACTATTTATTTATTTAGTTAATATTAGTCTAGTTTTAAAAAATGTGTCTTTCTTTTCCATACAAATTAGTTTTTTGTTGCTTCATTTTATACTTTAATTTATGGAATTTGAGTTTGGTCTGTTTGGAGGTTGTTGAGCTGTATGACTCGATCTTTAACAATATGTTCTTCTTTTATTTTGGTTTGAAATCATTTTTGAAGTGCTGACCTGGAGTCATTTGAGTGTCTATACAACTTTGAATTGTGTTTTCAGATTGCTGGTGTTTAAGTGTATAATTGATATTTTGTGTGGAAGAAATTCACACAGTTTCCCATCATCGCATATTAGCCTAGATAATTTTATATTTGTGCCTTAATATATGGTTTAATCCATTAATTAATGTATAAAATGTGACACTAATGGGTAAATTAGTGCAACTGGCGAAGAGAACGTGTACAGTGAATTTTTATTATTGGGAAGATGGAGATAAGGAAGGTTTATTGCATAGCCTTTATACTGATGTATAAACATCAACTCTCCCGAAAGATGTTGAAATAGTTTGCAAAAATAAATTGTAAGGATAAAAAAATAATTCTCTATAAAGACAACTTTATCCCCACCAACATTTCTATCTCAATCTGCATATTCCAAGTAAACAAGACTGAGCCGAACATTTACAACAGCCAGTGCTTTGATTAATATTTCTCTATCATTATTCGCCATGACTATTTATTGGTTATCATCTGTTGAGAGTTGAAGCCACAGATCGAGCCCACAGTTTGAGATATTCTTTCATTTCTTCTCCTTTCTTCCCATTTGGCGATGGCAGCCTCTCTTGATTAGTAACAATCAAATGCTTAAGCCCAGGAACAACATCTACTAATCTTGGGCTTAATTGCTCTTTATTAAACTGGAAACCCAAATGCACAAATCCTCTTATTTCCTGACGCATCTATTTCACTCATAATGCTACCTTGACTGTATTGAAGCTCTCTGATGCTGCTCATTTGGATTATGGTGAGTATGTAGTATTGTAATCTTCATCGATGGGGAAACTAAAGATATATATCGATGCTTTTTATGCGTCTACCAATAAAAAAATAATAATGACAAGAATTAAGGTGAAAAACGTGACTAATTTTTCAGCCATACACGCAGAGTTTGATATCAACGTCTTTGCCTTTCTTTTATTCGCCTTTTAATCCAAAACGACATTGGAAGCTTTAAAGATCGTTCACATTGGAATGTAAAGTAGATCCACTAATATAGCAGGGCCTCGTTCATATACGTCAACTAGTTGTTCGGCGATTTCAACCATGTCTACTGTTTTGAAGTTTTTTGGTCTATACAATATTATCTTTGGGACTGTGTATATGTATATGCATAATATTTAAATTAACGAGACGTGCAAAGAATGGTAGTTCCTCTCACTAGTATAATAAAATAATAATTTAGAATTAATATAAAGTTAATTTTATTTTTAAAAAGATCAAAAATTCTAAATAACTAAATTTTTATGAATAAAATATTTTAGTTTTTAAAATCATTCGACTACAAGTAATTATAGTATTATTTTAAAATAACTAATAACTAATTTTATTTTTTAAAGCTAAAGACATCTTGTCATTTGTATTTGTAACTATTTGAAGGATGAAATTAGCAACCCATAGTATGTTAAATTGAAATTTTTATATAATGTTTGATTTTCTCATTTCCTTTGCCTTTTTATAATAACCTCTAATTTAAAACATTTATATGTATATTAAATGCTTACATCCATATCAAATCATGTCTAGGAGAAATATAAATTCAAATTACTTGAAAATATAGAATTTATATCTTGTTATTACTTTGTTAACCTAATGTCACACTTATATAATGTTTGTTTATTAAATTTATATATCAAATTTGATATACAGTTTATAATTTTAGCAAATATTTTATGTAGTATTTATTAAATTTTTTAGGAAATATATTCTGTTTATGATAAGTATTAAAATTTTGACATTAGACAACTCTAATGAAACACATTAATGTCAACAGTCACTAATACACCACCCCAATCATAAATGAATTCAATATATCATTTTCTAAATTTACAAGTTTTCTTACAATTGATCTATATCATTTATTAATAGATGAAAAATACTTATAAGTTAATTGGTCTAAATTTTGGAAACAATTGCAAATGCATGTCATGGAAGGAACTAATAATTTTATTTGTTTGAATTTATTTGTATATACGTAAATGGAAAGCATGTATATATGTAGGAAGTATTAAGTATATTTTATATGAAGAAAATACTTTTATTATTTTTAGTAAAGTAAATTAGTTTAGAGAATTAATTCATAATTAGATTTAATATAAATAATATACAAGAGTCAATAAAATAAAATATAGATTAAAGACTATAGATGAAGAATTTGTTAAAGAAGAAAACATTGGTTTATTAGACTTTATTACTTCATATTAACAAAAGATAATATTTAGATAATATAGAAGAAATGATATTTATTTTTTCATAAATAAGTTTATATGAAAATAATTAACAAACTTCAACTAAAGAAATTTAATTAAATTTGAAACAAATGAATTTTAATTTTTTCATAAAAAAAAATATAATATATTTCAATTTTGACATTTATACTATAATCTAAGTATGACTACTATTATGTTATCAAATATAATAAATCATAAGTTCCTTCTTTCTATAATAGTACCCTGACACCCTAACATTGGACCTATGGTACTTGACATTGGATGTACCTGACACTAGATGTATGGTATGGTGGTATGTATGGTCTTAGCATGCCCTTATTGTTTGGAGATTAGCTTGTTGCATTTTTTCTCCTTTCTTTTCCATGAACACTCTATTAGGTTTCCATACTTTTAGTGAGTTGAATAGTAGGAAGTGTATCCGCTTGAGGTCCATAAACTACATATAATTTAAGAAAGGTTTTTTTGGTTGGATTAGTGGAAACATTGATATTAAAATTAAGAGAAAAAGATAGTCATAAAGGTGGTTTACTAAAATGACTTTTTCAAAATTTTGGAATATAAATTATTGATATTGATATTCTCAATTTTTTAAAATTAGATATTGATATATTCTAAGTTTTTTAAACATAATTTTGGTAAGATGAAAAAACTGAATTTGAAGTCTTCCTTGTTATATTTTTTGTCATTATTAATATTTCTTGATTTTCTAACTAAGGTACTTGATTTATGTTTATCTTGTGTCAACCGCTAGTGGAAGACACTATAGGTTTAATGGCATTTAGGTAGCAGACGATCTCATAATCATTTTGAAAAGGTGGTAGCTCTGGTCTTTGATGTTATACATACTAGTCTATGAGATTGAGATGTATCAATGAGAGAGAAGTGGAAGCTTCAAGATTATTGATGCAGAAGGAATTATCTTTGGTGACAAGAGAAGTCAAACCTATAGAGAAATATCCAAAGGGATCCAAATTAGGAGGAGATCTAGAGGGACCGATGTAATCTACTAAAGAAAATTGTGAGCCAAACTCGTAAGACCCTAGAATAAAATCATGACTACATTTGGTTGGGTGACATAAGCATGTATGTAATCAATTCCTAACTCACAATAAGCATATGAAAGAGATTCCCAATTTGTACTTTGATTTTGGGCCAATAGTCGGGAAATGTTTTCTCTTATCCTTCCTCTATTATGATGTTCATGGTTAGATTCATTAGTGTCATTTTTCCTAGACCTAGAAGCTTCAATATCATTATTTTTTATCATTAGTCCTTCTCCCCAAAGGAGGAAAGCAGGAGTCATGAATTCTTCTTCTAGATTAGCGGAAGTAGCAAGGGGTGGATCACCATCCTCTAATTAACTAGTCATAGGAGCCCTCTTATCAAACCTTGGTAATTCATCATCTACCCCAAAGCCTAGACCGACAACATCTCTATTTTTTTGTCCCTCAGTATGACTTAGGGGCTCTACAAGAGGCTTTTTGTCACTAGTTAGCGATCCTTGGCTATGAAATTCAACATTTTTAAAGAGTTTATAACCTTTTCCATAGCATTTGGGTGATATAGGAGTAGTGACAATAACTCCTCAACATCTTCTTCTTCCCTATAAATCTAGTCCCTTATGGCTTGATCTTCTTTTTCTTCTTCTAGGGGAATGGAGGACTGAAAAAATGTGCCAAAGATGCTCATGGTATAAGTTGAGGGCTTCATTTTCTCATAGGGTTTCCCATAAGATTATGGAAAAACCAAAAAGGCAACAATAGAATCGAGATTCTATTCTCCCATACTAAGGCTCATCATTTTTAGTTTCTGTTCACATGCCTTGAGGGATGGTTTGAGCTCACAAGAAGAGCGATTATGAGGAACTAATGTTTAGCAGTAGTGAGCATGTTGATAAACATTGAATTATCCCCTCGAATAATGATCTTGACACCATTGAATGGGAACTTTATACACTAGTGATATGTTGATGGCACAACTTGCATGTCATGGATCCATGGTCTTCTTAGGTCCATATTATATAAAAGTGGGATGTCTAAGACTTGAAAGACCACATATTTTTCCATGGGACCCACCTGGACAGGAAACACAATTAAGCCTTTGGAATACCATTCAACTTCCTCATATGCTTTGGTGGTGATCTTCTATCTAAAATCAATAGAATATTTAGACATTCCAATCTATTGGCTGACATTGAAGGAGATAATACTTAACCCAACACCATTGTCTATTAAGACCTAACAGACATGAATATGAAATATTTTGAATTTGATATGGAGAGATAGGTTGTGGAAATTACTAAGGTCCTTATCATCATCTTTAGAGAATGTGAGATAGTGAGGTGAGGAAATATGATTGATCATAACTTGGCATTGCTCAACATCATTATCTGTAGCAACATTGGTTGTGTGTAAAGTTTTTTCAAGAATCTCCTTGTGCAAAGGATACAATTTTAACAACTCAAAGATGAATATTTACATAGGGTTCATTGAAACTAACCAACAAGATCATAACTAGATATGAATGTTGTAGCAAGGAAGAAATCTTAGAGTCATTTCTATTTTGAGGACAACCTTGGATTGCCCCCTAATGATAGTGTTGAGTGTCTCACCATGCAAAGAGGATGATTCTGCCACCCTAAGAGTTACCTTGGGCCTAGTGTCTCAAAATTTTGGTTGAGAGTTACATTTTCATAGGAATACCTTAGGTTTATCATCATCAATGTCATAGTTGGGTTCCTTGTCAAATTTAGGACCCATTATGTAGATATGTTCAATAGGTTACATCATGTTTATGACACTATCTGCTTCAATGTAAGTGTAATTGATATTTGCATCATGATATTTCTTGTTACCATGGGATAATTTCCCTTTTTTGTATTTAGGTAATAGTTGTTTGAAGGCTTTATGATCAAAATTTTTAACTAGGCCATCCATTACAATTTTACCTCCTTCAATAAGTCCTTGAATAACATCCTTGACTTGAAACTATTGTCGATGTTATGTCCCTTGCTCCTATGATAGTTGAAAAATTGTTCATCCCTCTACCAAGTAGTCTTGATGAATGGGTCATAGGATTGAGAGTTTTCTGGTAGCATGATAAGTTTATTTGCAAGTAAAGTCTTTAGGACCATCTCACAAGATTCTACCAGTTTAGAAAAGGTTTGAGACTTTGAAGTCTCTTGTTATTTGGAAACATAAATAGCATTAGAGATATTGAAGGCTAATTCCTTAGTCTTAGGAGCATCCACTACTCCATCATTGATGACATACTTATTCTTGTTCCATGGTTTATTCTTGTCCTTTCCATTGTCATTGCCATTTTTATCTTTTTTTTTCACAATATCACCTTTCTTAAAAGCAATATCTTCAATATGGTAAGCACTTTCAATCATGTTATTGAAGGACGTGAATAATTATTTTCTAAGGTCATAATACAATTTAGGTATAAGTGTATTGAAAAAGATGCCAATCTTCTCAATTTCAAGAATCTATCAAGGTTAACTTGAGTGTAAAACTCTCCAACATTGGAGGTATGTAGCAAAAGGCTCACCTTGTTTTTGTTTAATGTTGTAGCATAATGATAGGATGTTGAATATTATAAGAATATTTCTGAATGAATAGTTGCACAAGCTTGTCAAATGACTTGAGGGGAGGTGAAAACCTTGTGAAGCATTCCATAGCTTGGCCTCTCAATCTCCTAGGATGGAACCTTTATGAGATAGGTGTCTTCATGCATAAAATCCATGCTGAGATCATAGAAGTGTCTTACATAATCACAAGGATTGCCATTTCCATAATATTTGTCATATTTAGGAACCTCTATATTCTTAGGAAATGGGACCATGTATAGACTTCTATCAAATGGAAGAGCACATATAGATTCTACAAAATAAGTTTTAGGTTTTGCTTTGGAGACTTGTAATTGTGCAAGTTGGTTTTTGAGCTCTTACGTTTCTTCTCTCAAGATTTCATCCTCAATAGGGTCTCATTTTTGGATGATTCTTTGTGTGTCAAAGTCATGAAGGAGTTTCCATCCCTTAGATGTCATATATTGAAAATATTGGTCACCATTTTGTTTAAGGCTTTTAACATTAGCCTCTGGGAAACCTCATCTTGTTGAAATCTCATAAAAACTTCACTAGTGATCTCATCATTAACCTCAATTTTTTGATGTGACTGTGAGTGTCTAGGTGGTGATGGACATACTTCTACATTTATTCTAGGAGATCTAGGTGATGTGTTGTTTCCATCATTGCCACCAAGAGGATTATTATCAAAAGGATTTCTATAGTAACCATGCGCATGATTTTTTTCAGCATTATGTGCATGAGCATTACCCTCATCTTGATGATAAGATATCTCCCTAGTGGCCATGTGTATAGCCTCTTATAGTTTTTCTTATTCTTGGCATGTTTTTTTTTCTAGGTGGCGCTTCCTCTTTTTATGATGCATGGAAGAGGAGGTGTCACTCTAATACAAAGATTTATGTTGGATATGGAGAGCCAGATTGAACGACTAAATGAGAGAATGGGTAATCAAGGAATACTAGTAGCAGAAGGAGATGACAAATCAGATGAAGAGGGAAATCAAAGAGGTGTTAGTAAAAATGAAGAAAATGAAGAACCCTTGGAAGAGTTGAGCTATGAAGATAGAGTGCTTCAGGCTTTATAAGGAAAAAATGAAGGGATTTACATGTAAAAGCATAGATTTGTGTCACTATTTGTGATACAAAAACCTATTTTGGTCAAATCTCATTTCTCTATCAAAACTCAGCTTTTTTCAAAATCTAAAAATACCCTTTTATAGATCTCAAATTCAATATCATCATTATATAAATTTTTGAGTATTTTGATTAGTTATAATATGTTATAATCTCAAAATATTATAAGATGATATTTTAACATTTTAGAAGATGCTCCCTTAAAAAAGGGAAAAAAATAGTAAATTAGATCAAAAAAAGTTTAAAATTATATTTATCACTAGAGGAGAGAATCCTCTTCATGAATATGTAACATTTTTTCAAGAAGGCATAGATTTGTTAGGGAATTTTTGAGTAGAGGAAAAAACTGTTGGATTCTAACAAGGTCGAACTTGAGTACTTATAACAAAGAAAATATACATCAAAAATAATTATTTCTTTTTTTGTTCACTAGCTATACATGTCATCTATAAAATATTTTGAAATCAAAACAAAAAAAGATGATTTGCACATACTTGTTTGACAGGAACTAAATCTTATATTTTTTACACTTAAAAAAGGGACTTCAAAATAAAATAAAATGAATAAATTCTTAATCAAAAAAATTATAAAAATTATAGGCATAAAATTCATGCAATTCTACACATTTCATTAGTTTACATCATCTTCCTATTTTAAACACAAAGACCATTTTTTTTGCCATTAATGTTGAGCTATGACATTTTGATATCATGTTTCTTTATAAAAGGTGACACAGGTTTGTGCTTTTACCCCGAGATCAAAGTCTTAGACTATGCTAGTAGTCTTAAGCTAGAAGAGTTAATTGATTGGCTAAATGAGATGGGTAATTTTTTTCAATGGAAGCCTGTGGCAGAGGGAAATAAGATTAAGTTTTCTTGCAAAAAATTAAAGGGACATGCAATGATATGGTAGGATCACCTCCAGAAGGAACATACCAAAATAAAAAAGGAAAAGATCAAAATGTGGAGCAAGATGGAGAAAAAGTTTTGAGAAAAGTTCATTCCATTGGACTACTCACAAACCTTGTTTTGTAAGTTCCAAAATTTGAAGCAAAATTTGTCTTCTGTACAAGAGTACACAAATAAATTCTATACATATTCCATGAGAATAGAGCATCAATAAGATGATGAGCAAGTGGCCGCTAGATATATGAATGGCCTTAAATTCTATATCCAAGATGAACTGAATGTATCGTATTAATAGTATGGAGGAAGCCTACCAATTAGCTCTAAAGGCTAAAGAAAATTAGAATCAATAGTACAATTAGAGGAATAGAGGAGGAAGAAGGGGTCCCTCAACATTGTTTCGAGGAGGTTCTAACTACGATTGAGGAGAATCCTCCGAGTGATTCGAAAGAAATACAGACTCTACACAAGATCTTGCAAAACAAGAAAGAGGAAGGGGATTCCAATGAGGATGAGGTTATGGCGGGATTTCATTATTTTGTATTTTGTGAAGGTAGCTCTAGACGATAGTGACACTTGATGGGCTATTTCCATTTCCCTAATATAAAAATGCCAAATTTTGAAATTAGTATGTGATCGAGATAAACATGAAATATAATTTAATAGTTCTACCTTTCTACATCTCAATTTTATGGATGATGACTATAACCTAAATCATGTGACTGGATTTTTTTTTTCCCCTAAACTCTCCTTTAGGATTCTATACTTTTTGTTGGATGTATAGTCAGTAAGTGTCTCCACTTGATGTGCATAAATGACTTTTTCTAGATGGGTTATTGGAAACTCTAGATTAAATCATGAGATATTCAAATTAAGAGGAAAAGAAAGTTTTAAAGGTGGTTTATTAAAAATAATTTTTTAATTTTAGAATATAAATTATTGATATTTTCATATTCACATTTTAAACATAGATATTTAAATATATTCTAATTTTATATAAGAAAATGATAGATAATAATTAGTAGTAAAGAATAATATTTAAATTAAGATTTATTATATTTCAATATGTTTACAAAGCCCTCCCTAATGAGCAAAAAAGTGAAAAAAAAAGGCTGGATTTTTATTTATGTTATTTAATAACTTATGTCTCATGATTGTGGGTGTTTGAATTTAGATTATATGTGCTCTAGCTCTGCGGTGGTTTTCTATTTCTAAGAAGATCCAAAATACTAACATTTGATGGTAAGAAAAAGGTTGGCATTTTTTTTAAATGTTAGAATTTGAGCTTATTTATACAAAATTTAAAAATAGATAAATCTAAAAGGAATTGAGAAAATAGTTACAAATTGTTTGCAAGGCTTTCTATACAATTTGCTTGAGAATAACAAAATTTTATATAGTTTAGGAAAGCATCACATAAGTTAGAAATTTTTGACTAATAAAATTGAAGAAGGATTCGAGACAAAAGTATAAGAGTTAGTGATTAATGATTTTCTAAAACCACAAGTATCTAAAACTATTTTCTTTATAAATGTGGTTGCAATTAAGAATAAGAATTAAAAAAAGTAAAGTAGGCTTTCAAAACACTTATTTCTAGTGTGTGTGCACATATATATCAAACCCAATCAATTAGTTAACAACCTAAACTCATATACTTATGACAAAGTTGAGGATTTTTCGGCCGTCATTATCTCTTATAATCCCCTTTTTTCTTAAAAGTAATCAATTTTAGATGTTGAAAGTATTGGTCAAGCTTCTAGTATATGAATGCTTGGCATGTTGTTTGGTCTTTTTCTTATGTGGAAAAAAAAAGTTTCATGGGTATTATCAGATTCAAGGATAATATACAAAATCTTAGATTAAGATGTTTCCATGTTTGCAATTGAGAAGTTGTATGTTATGATAGTCAATGCAGAAATTTCTTTGACACATATTGTAAGCTCATGGATTTGCTTCTTACAAGCATATTAAATCTAGATAATTATAAAAAAAATATTCAACACAAATAGAATTTAGCTAATTATAAAGAAATTTTTTAATAAGACTATCAAAAGTACTCTTCAATATGACACAACAAAATGAAAAAAATAAAAATAAACAAATAAACAAATACAAACAATAATTCAATATATTACAGATGAGTATAAAACCTATAAGAATTTGGTTGACCATACATATTTTGAAGTTTAAAGAATATAATTATTTTATTAATTATAACTAAATTTAATAATGCATAAAATACATTTATATATTTTTAATCAATATTTAATAAATAAATATAAACAACACAAATGACTATATATTTTTCCAGTCAATATTTTTTTTTTATTTACATGAAAATGAATAAATAAATAATTTTTCATGTGCAAAAAAATCATCAAGAAACAGAGAGGTGAAAATATGACCTTGTCTTTCCCCATGTACATTGTTGAAGTATATCCCCTTTTGTTTGGGTGAAGAAAAGTAGACGTCATTGTGACATTTTATCCAAAAAAATAATATTCAGCGATGTTGTGCTATCATTTCAGTCATACCTATTATATAATGGTGGTTGATAGGCATTTTTAATCTTCAAATTATTAACAATTGCTTTGGTTGTATTTGATTGAATATATATTAGTGGATATGAAATAAATGTTAAATATTATGTGGGAATGTTTTAATTTTAAACAGCAATAACATTTATGGACAACCATAGTTTTGCCAGGCTATTTTAATTTCTCACATTAGCTCCTATTTATTTTTAAAGTTAATATTAGTCTAGTTTTAAAAAAAAGGTGTGTTTTCTTTTTCATACAAAATATGTTTTCATTCCAATAAGAGGCTCCCAATTTATAGGCTCTTGCCTACTTTTACATTAAAAAATTAATTTCTAGTTTAGAAAGAAAAAAAACTATTATTTTATTTGGAATATTTAAATATTTGAAAAAATATATTTTTAATAAAATAATTTATAATTTCTAACTAAATATAAATGCATCATACTATTATAACTAATTATGTTGTGTATTAATATTTTACTTAAATTTAAAAATATTATATAAGATATTATTCAAAAAAATTAGTTATAAGATATTATAAATGAAAAACATATTATTAAATAATTGTACGCTTTTAAATTCTAAAATCACGGGTAGCGCTTTTAAAATCTATTCCTATAAGACTCCAAATTTATAAGTCAATTGAATTCAAATAAAATAAATTTTAAAATTTTAAAAATTAAAAATTTCACAAATAAACATTACAAAAATTAAAAGTTAAAATAAAAATAAAAATTCTAACATCTAGGTTGAGATGGAAAAGATTAATAACTAGTTAAGTTCAACTATTGCAATAATATAGCCTAGGAAAAATACAAGAACATAATTATTTTATCAATTATAACCAAATTCAATAATGCATAAAAGTTAATATTTAATAAATAAATAAAAATGACACAACTTTAATATAATATAGCCTAGGAAAAATACAAGAACATAATTATTTTATCAATTATAACTAAATTCAATAATGCATAAAAGTTAATATTTAATAAATAAATAAAAATAACACAACTTTATATTTTCAGTCATTCTTTTTCGATTTACACGAGAATGAATAAATAAATAATTTTGCATCTACAGAAAATCATCAAGAACAATAGGTGAGCATATGACCTTGCCTTACCCCATACAAAAGGTGAAAATATGACCATGTCTTTCCCCATGCATTGCCCAGTTTGACGTTGAAGTATATCTCTTTTTGTTTGGGTGAAGAAAGGAAGACATCATTGTGAAATTTTATGCAAAAATAATACTCATCAACAGTTCAAGTAGTGTAATTTTCAACTATGTTATGCTCTCATTTCAGTCATATCGTGGTTGATAGGCATTGTTAATCTTCATATTATTAACAACTCCTTTGGTTGGATTTGATTGAATATATATATATATATATATATATATATATATATATATATATATATATATATATATACGATTGATTTGATTTGGATATGGAATAAATGTTAAATAGTATGTGAAAATGTTTAAATTTTAAATGGTGTTGGAGTTCAAGACAAAAAAAGAAAAAAGAAAAAAAGGTCAGACATGATTTTTTTTCAGATTTAAGAAAACACAGCAAAAATTTTTCAAAAAAATTGTTATTTTAGATTACAAAATATACAGATCATCAAATGCTATTTTTTTTTTTTAAATCATTGTATTTTTGTTGTTTTGAAATTTAAGGGAGGATAATTACATCCCTGACGTTTTATGGACGGCCATAGTTTTGCCAAGCTGTTTTAATTTCTCACATTCCCTGCTATTTATTTTTTTAGTTAATATTAGTCTAGTTTTAAAATAGGTGATTTTTAGTTTCCAAAAAAATTAGTTTTTCAGTGCTTCATTTTATAGTTTATCTATGGAATTTGACGTTTGTCTGTTCGGAGGTTGTTGAGCTGTATGACTCGATCTTTAACAATGTGGTATTATATCATCTATTTTTCTTTTATTTTGGTTTGAAATCACTTTTGAAGTGCCCATCTATGCTGACCTAAAGTCATTTGAGTGTCTGTACAATTTTGAATTGTGTTTACAGATTGCTGGTGTTTAAGTGTATAATTGATATTTTGTGTGGAAGGAAATTCACACAGTTTCCCATCATCAATTATTTGCATGGATAATTTTAAATTTATGTCTTAATATATGGTTTAATCCATTAATTAACATATGAAATGTGACACTAATGGAACTGGCGAAGAAATTGTGTACAGTGAATTTCTAGTATTGTGAAAGATGGACATAAAGAAGGTTTATTTACTGCATAGTCTTTATACTGATGTATAAACACCAATTCTCCCAAAAGATTTTGACATAGTTTACACAAATAAATTGTAAGGATTGAAAAAGAATTCTCTATAAAGACAACTATATACCCACTATCGTTTCTATCTCAATCTTCATATTCCAAGGCAACGAGACTGAGCCGAACATTCACAATAGTTATTGTGATCAATATTTCTCTATCAATATTCACCATGACTATTTGTGCATTGTTATCTGTTAAGAGTGGAAGCCACAGATCAAGCCCACAGTTTAAGATGTTCTTTCATTTTGCCTACTTCCTTTCCATTTGGCAATGGCAGCCTCTCTTGATTAGTAATAATTAGATGCTCAAGTCCAGGAACAACATTTACTAATCTTGGGCTCAGTTGATCCTTGTTAAACTGGAAACCCAGATGCACAAATCCTCTTATTTCTTGAAGCTCCACATCTATTGTACTCATAATGCTACCTCTGTATTGAAGCTCTCTAATGCTGCTCATTTGGATTATGGTGAGTATGTAGTATTGTAATCTTCATTGTAATTTTGCTAGTGACTTGTTATTTCTAGCTTTTTATTTTGGACGCAACCCTCATTTTTTGTTGCTTTCTTAATATAAGAAATAGAACCTTATCATGTTTCTCAAAATTGAGGAATTACATGGATTAAATCAAATGATCCTTACGAATATGTCACTCATGATTAGATAGAGAGAATTATTAAGTGAAAATCAATGAGAAGAGATCAAATTTTAAAATGGAGAATATGACTCTATTAGCTAGACTTTACTAGGTTGCTAACAACTAATTTATGTGATGAGACAAAGACAAAAGAATTCCTTGTCATAGCAATCAAGGTGCAGAAACAACAAATGTGTTTTAAATATGAGACAAATTTTGATTTATCTCTCTCACACACACGAACAAGTCTCTACAATTTATATGTATTGTCAATTATAATGAAATCGTATATAATTGTTTTGAGATATTTGTAATGATTAGTCCATTGAATTTGGCCAGAATAAGATTTTAAATATGATAAGAATAAACATTTGATTTCATTACGCATAAGCATTAAGATTGCAGTTGTATATATAAAGGAAGTCTCTAGGGTGTGTGTGTGTAATTCAAACAAAAATTAGATATAATAATTTTGAAATATTTTTAATGATTAGTCCATTGAATTTGACTAGAATTAGATTTTATGTATATCTAGAATAAATATTTAATTTCATTAAACATAATCATTAGATTGGAATTGTCAAGTATGATTTAGCATTTATGTAAATATAATTAAAGTTTAATTAGATTTAGTTATAAAATTAGAATTTGATTTAACTAGTTTAAAAGTGAATTATAATTTTATTTAAATAATTTTAAAATGTGAGTTCAATTGGATTTTGTAAACAAGAATATTAAACACAACTAGTTACAAAGAAATGAATAACTTTATAAGGACAAATTAAAGATTTAAGTTTATGATGACTACATAAATCCTAGCTTATTATTAATAATAATAGGGTGCAACCATACATGGCTTGGGCATAACTGGGCACACCACAAAACAAGGGAAATGAAATGTGAAAGGCATGTTTCTTCCTTCTATTTAATACTCTGGTAGGTGGATTGCTACTATTATTATTATATTCTACTTTGTTTTTTTTTCTCAAACTAATATTTGCAATGCCGACCTTGTGAACTTGTTGTCTTTTAAAGCTTTTGCACAATTTTGAATTTAATATTTAAAATGCTGGTGCTTGAATGTACAATTAAAATTCATTATAGGAAAAAAGTCGATCAATATCCCAATATTATGTATCGCTATAGATTTTTTTTTTGAAATTTTTACATATGGTCCAAATCCACTAATTATTATACCATAATGTGCAGCAATGGATAAGTTGTACAAATGCTGAAGAAATTGTGTAAAGTGTTTTCTTTGTGAGATTGTATAGAAGATCAAGTGGACAACCCATATATTGACATGTAAAGATCAATTCTCCAGAAATATGGTGATATAATTTGCAAAAACATAATAAATATTCAAAGTATTTCTTCAAAAATAAATGATTTGTGCTGATGTATCAAACATGATCTTTTCAGTCTTAATCTTCATGTTTCGGGGCATTGAGAGAACACTCATGAATTAATATAGCAGTTACTTCTTTGGTTACTAATTACCTATCAAACCATTAATTTCTAGTGAAACAGAAACACAGTAAGTATAATGAAGTATTATTATCTATTGAGAGTGGAAGCCGCCGATCGAGCCCACAGTTTTAGCCACTCTTTCATTTCTTCTCCTTTCTTCCCATTTGGCAATGGTAACCTCTTTTGATTAGTAATAATTAGATGCTTAAGTCCAGGAGCAAAATTTACTAATCTTGGGCTTAATTGCTCCTTGTTAAACTGGAAACCCAAATGTACAAATCCTCTTATCTCTTGAAACTCCACATCTATTTCAGTCATAATGCTACCTTTGTGATGAAACTTTGCTTCTGCTCATTGGATTTTGAATATGTAAAATCCAAGACTTGATGTAGTCCTTGTGGATGGGGAAAGTAAAGATATATGAATGGTTTTTATGCGTGTATGAATAAACAAATTGCATGCACTGAATAAAGATTTAATTTTAAAAAAGGTGAAAAATATGACACTGTATTTCCATGGTAGACACAGTGTTTGATATTAATGGATTACCCCTACTTTTTCTTATTTTAATGCAAAGTAGCCAAGTTAATTTTGACTTTCACATATGTCAACTGTGTTGTGATATGCTTTCAACCATGTCTATTGTTTGGTATTTCTAGATTTCTTTAATGTATATATGGTTGATAAGGGTTGGGTCTATAAATTATATATTTGTTTTACACTGGTCAAAATATTATATGTATATGAAGTGCATGTTTATATGCATTGAATATTATTCTTTATAAATTTGTTTGTTTGGATTTGATTTTATATACATTGGTAGATATATGCATGAGGTAGTAAATAAGTGTTATATGAAAAAGTGTTAGTTGTCATTCCAAATTAAATTAGATAATTTTGTGAAGTATTGATAGTTCAATTTAAATATAAAGAAATTATATATATATATATATATATATATATATATAAGAAGTAGACTATTTAGATATTAAGGTAAATGATGTGGTATTAATAATAGACTACATTTGACAATGTAGAAATAGTAATTTTTTATGATTATGTTTATATATAGTATATGTGAAACTTCAACTAACTTGTAAGTTTAAATATAGATGACAAAATAAGGCTATCCATTCTAGAGAATATTTATATTTAAGTAGTGATAATCATTAAGTCTTACATAACAAACAAAATTGAGTATTACCCCTTCCAACAAATAGGGCAAAAAGAATTATTACCGAGGTGAATTTCTTCTTCATCGTACTTCGCATATGTGTAAAATCATTCCTTGTAAAGAGTTAGATGGTATAAGTATCCCGAACCAATTAACTAATGTTCTTTACTCAAAACATGTAGAAAAATATCAAAATATCATCACCTTCTTCGTAGAATCTCTCTTTAGAAGAATCAAATTACTTCTTTGGGTTCAATTCTTTTTTGACATGTAGTTATGACTCTTCACTTCCTTCTTTTTACTAGGTGTTTTGGCTCTACCCTTACCTTTACACCCATTATTATATCCTTTAGACCCTCTTTCAATGGACCTTCTTCTTTTGACATTAAAAGCATCGTCTAAACTATCAATGACCTTTTGTCCTCATCTCATGTGTCAACAAAGCTCCAACAAGGTGGATCCATTTTAAAATATTCAATGTTATCAATTACAAAAAGAATGAAATTTTCTCATGAAATGGTTAAGGATAAAGAAGAACAATGG